>PVLC010010779.1:31406-49352 GCA_004027655.1 Graphiurus murinus
TTTAAAAAAAAAAAAAAAGTCAGGGATAGTGGCACACACATGTAATTTGAGAGTACTTGGGAGGCTGAGAGAGGAGGATCGCAGGTTTTCGGGAGCCTCAGCTACTTAGAGGCCCTCTGCAATTAAGTGAGACCCTGTTTCAAAATAAAGAATAAAAATAGGGCTGAGAGTGTAGCTTGGAGGTAGGATGTCTCAGGGTTCAAACCCTAGTACCACATACACAGAGAAGAATCAGGAAGGCTAGTGAGTGGTGTCCAGTTGATCCGAGAGGAAAACAAGTCCTGGCCCAGGGTGAGCTGGTGTCAGGCAACACATCCACCATTGGCCAGTTGACCACGGTCTCTGGGAAGTTGGCTGTCAGGAGTGACTGTGAGTCCCACCCGAGAGACCCAGGCTGGGCACCTGTGGCCACATCTGAGAGGTGGGGTGGAGGAATGTGTTCCCTGGAAGTCCAGACGGCTCTGCCCTGGTGAGCAGGCAGGCAGCTGCAGTCCCTTGGGCCTCCTAAAGCCAGGCGGGGCAGGGGTGAGAGAGGGGACCCTTTGTGTTCCCAAGCCAGCCAAGTGGCCTTTTAGGGAAGTTTTCCTGAGGTCTGTGGCTCGTGGATGCCATGTTATTTACGAGGGATGAATTGTGGATCGTCCTGGGAGAGCTATGGATGCCAGGGCAGCCCTAGGAGCTGAGGAGGTCCCCTTGCCCCACCCCCAGCCCTGCCCAGGTGTCGCTGAGCAGCTGTCAAGGGCGCCTGCAGGCTCAGATGCCTGGAAGAAAGGACTGGGATAGACCCAGGGGTATGAGGCAGGCCTGGACTTTATCTGAGGACAGTGGGGAGCCTTGGAAGGGGATGATGGGGCTGGATTTGGACTTTTGTGGGGCCAGGGGTAGGGCAGGACCTTGAGGCCTAGTGAGAGGCAGCAGAGGAAGACATTAGCTCAGCAATCTAGTTGAAATCAGTACTATGGGATAGGGGAGGAGGCAAGTATGACCCGTTTCTAGACCTTTAGTTCCCCAAACTAAACTCGAAGAGGAGAATTTTCCCCGGGGTGGGTTGGAGTGCCAGTGGAGCTTGTAGGAGTACAGGAGGCCTACACCCTGGTAGCATCCTGGGGAAGGAGTTGGGCAGCAGCTGGGATCCCAGGGCTGCAGCTCAGGAGGGCTGCAAGGCTTCAGACAGACCAGGGTCTGGAGGGAGCAACCACAGCAGAATGGCCCTGCACCCTAGAAATGGAGGGTGCAAAGCGCCAGCAGAAGGCGCCTGGAAGTGCTCTCACACATACCCCTTAACATGCTCCCTGGCTTTTCTTCCAGAAAAAAAGGACCAGAAGTGAGTGCTGGAAACAGAGCAGAGTCTCCGGTGTGTGCCTCAGACTGATGACGCCCAAGCATTTGTCCCCGCCCCCGCCCCACCACCATGCTCACCTACTTGCCTGGGCCAGAATGGCCACACCCAGGCCCAATCCTGGTGTCTTCCCCACTTCCATCTGACCTGGGGCTCTGTAGTTCATGGATCCTGGGAAGAGCCCCATTTCCCCGAAGCCCTGGCCCAGGAGCCGAGCCTGGAAGAGGACTGCCAAGAAGCCAGAGCTGGCCGGCTGCAGATCAGTGCCGCAGAGCCCCCCGCCCGTGCACCCACCAGCATGTTCCAGGGCCTGATGCCCTTACTTGGAGGTTGGGCATTTCCTTGGTGCAGGGGCCTCTGCACTGGCGGAGGTGACCGAGGGGGCCATCTGGGCCCAGCTGTGCAAAGCAAGGCAGGCAGCCCCCTCCACTTGGCTCTGCCTCCACCAAGTCGGCTCCTAAGAGCTGGAGCCTGATTCTGTTTATATAAGCAAGCCCCAGGGGGGTGAAGGGTCAGAGAGAAACACAAGGAGCGGGAGGAGGGGCTGGGCAAGGACCCCTTTTCTGGCCTGCCTCAACTCCACCCACTTCCCCAACTCAGGTTTCCTTGTCCTAAGCAAACAACTTGGTGTCGCCTGGTCTGCCAAGCAGAATCAAACTTGTCCCGTCCGTCCGTGTCCCTGGTGCCTGAGACCTCAGACATGCTTGAGTCCACTGACTGCTGTGCTCTCCCACCCAGCTGGGTGTGCCACCATCTCTGCACACTGGGTGCTTCTGAGCCTCCTAGACTCTTGGCCTCACTTTTTGCCCATCCCTACACACACACACACACACACACACACACACTCACTCTGAAAGAATGTCACTAAAGATGGCTGTCACCCAAGGCCACTTCCTCTCCCTCCCTTCTTGCCAGAGGAACCCATCTCCATGTGGATCCCTTGTCAGATGGTAGGAAGATAGATTACATCCATAGGATTTTTCTCTTAACTCAGCTTTTGTTCCTTTGGCAAAAACTAACTAGGTCTAGCAGAAAATAGTAAATACCTGTCTGTCCGTGTGTCTTCACCTCTCCTTGAGAGTGTACAAAGTGATTATTTGATATGCAAATCAAGACCCACATCCCTGCCCAGTCCCAGAATCAGAAGCCCTCTCAGCCTGCCTTATAGACAGGGTTCAGCTCGTTCTGTAGCCCCTCCCTTGCACTTCCTCCCTCCCTTTCTCGAAGGTTCCCGAGGGTCCATGAGACAGAGCTGGGGGTGTCCTGTCAGGGGGAGGGCCCTGTACCCACCTGCTGACATGCTGTCTGGTAGAGAAATAAAGGTCATGTGCCTGGGGCTGCCAGCTGTGTTTTCTGGAGTGTGAGCCCACCCATAACCCATACCCACAGCCACCCTAGAAAAGCAAAGATCTGGGGTTCCTGCATCACCAGGATCGGTCTCCAGGACAAAACTCTGGAGAGGCACTGACTTTATCCAGAGCCACACCCGTGGACATGACAGTGCTTAGCTAGAGCACATGTCCAAGGCTTTTTAAGCTTCTTATGACTTGCATGCACTCCTAAGGAAACCCAGGTTGGGGGCAGGGATCCATGACTTTAGCCTGAGGCAGGGCTGGGCCTGAAACCTGAATTTTAGGGAGAGCCCCTTGCACCTCATTGAGAGTTCCCCAAGCCTCGACAGTTCTGTAGATCCCGCCCTCTCCGAGGTTTCTCCTTTGCTCTCTTTCCTTCCCCTCGATTCCCAGGATCTCATCCACCGCTGGACCTTCTAAAACCAGCTCCAGTGGACCTCCCAAGGCTTCCCTCAGCTCGCACAGTCTTGGGGGCCTCCGCAAGGCAGCTTGAGATGAACCAACCTGTGCAGCTGGCCCTGCCTTCTTGGAAGCAGGCCTTGGGAAGGGAATAGCCATGGCGCTTGTTTCTCTCCTTTGGAGGCAAGACATCATGAAGGCCTGGTATCTCATCCTCTAGCCAGCTGTCCTGGGAAGGAGCCCCACAGAGCTACAGGCAGGACTACATAATTTGCAGGACTCATTGCAAAATGCAAATATGGAGCCCTTTGTTCAAAAAAATTGAGACTGACAAGTCAGGCACAGTGGTACACACCTGTAATCCCAGTTCTTGAGAGGTTGAAACTGGAGGATCACAGGTTGGAGGCCATTCTCAACAACTTAGCAAGACCCTGTTTCAGACTGAAAAATAGAATTAGGGGTTTAGCTTGGAGGTAGAACCCCTCTGAGTTCAATCCCCAGTACCAAAAAAAAAAAAAAAAAAAAGTAAAAATTACAGTGATAGGCCAGGCATAGAGGCATGCACCTGTAATACCAGCTAGTCAGGGGGCTGAGGTGGGAGGGTGGTAAGTTGGAGGCCAGTCAATGTGCTGTCTGCCTTCCTAGCAGTCTCTGGGCTCCATGGCCAAGGCTGCTTAGCTTCCACCGCCCCCCCCCCTGGCCTGCCCAAGTCCAGATCCGGCCAGCCCACAGCATGAAGTCCACAGGCCAAGACAGGGCGTCCAAGGTAAACAGAGGTTTCCTTACCTCGCAGCTGCTCACCCAGGAGGGAATTCCCGGGCAGGCCCCAGCACGCTCCTTTCTGGCTCAGCTGCCCAAGTGTCCGCGGGTCCCCTGCCCCTCAGAGACCAGCAGGCTCCCCAGGCCCCCCATGCTCCACCCCTCACAGTGGTGGGAGGAGTTGCACGGGCTGCGGGAGGAGAACTGAGTGCCTAAAACCAGGGGCGGGGAGAGGAAGGGAGACAGGTACACCCAGAGGCCTGAGCCAGCTGTCTGCAGTGGCTTACTCACTCCAGGACCTCAAAAGTCCACCAACAAATGAAGGATAAATGAACAGCGGCATGTCCACACAGCAGAATAGTCCTCGGCAACAAAAAGGAACAAGCTACTCACATACGAAACCATGTGGAGGAAACTTAAAATCGCTGCACTGAGTGAAAGACGCCAGGCACAAAAAAAAGGCTCATTCTGTGTGCTTCCACTAAAATGAAGTTCTAGTAAAGGCAGGGCACAACCACAGCGACAAAGCAGATCAGTGATCGCCTAGGCCTGGGGGCCAGGTAAAGACAGACTGCAAAGGCAGGAGGGAACCTCCTAGAAATGATTGACTGGAGGTTGCTACATGGCATTTTTCAGAATTCATCGAAAATAGATGTATTTATTTTTTGGTACTGGGGATTGAATGCAGGGGCATTCAACCTCCAAGCTACTCCTCCCAGCCCTTTTTGCTTTTTATTTTGGAACAGGGTCTCACTAGGTTGGGTTGCCAAGAGTCTCACTAAGGTGTTGAGGCTGGCCTCTAACCTGAGATCCTCCTGTCTCAGCCTCCCCAAGTCCTGGGATTTCAAATGTATGCCATCACACTTGGGTGCATTTTATTGTATGTGAATATACCTCAACCTAGTTTGATTTAAAAGAAAAAAAAGTAGGAGCTAGAGAGGTGGCAGGTGTGTGTGACTGCCATGAGAGTGGGAAGGGGCCACTCCTTAGGAGCTGGGGAGGAGACAGAGCACCCCAAGGGCTCAGAATTGGAAAGGCAGAGGCCCAGGCCAGCCTCAGAAGCTCCCGTACTCCAGGGACCAGAAGGGGCGTAAGGGATGGAGGACCAGCAGGGCCCCGGGCACTGGGGAGGATGGACAAGGTTCATGGCTGGGGGGAGAGAAGAGTCCTATTCCTGCCGTGTCTGAGGGGCTGCTTGGTTCTGAGTCCCTGGGACGCTGTCACGGGCCCAGGTGTTGTTAGAGTTGAACTGAGGTGTGGTCCTAGCGTCCTTGGGATCTGGGTGGCTGAGGAAAGTGCTAGGAGCCTGTACACACCCTCTTGAGGTTTCGGGCTGGCCTCCAGACCTGGGCAGTGGCCTCAGGATGGGCACCGGCCCCCTCCACAGAACTGCTAAATTTAGCCAGACAGGGGCGGCCGTCCTGGGGCTGAGCACTTGGCAGCTGGGCCTTGTCTCCCTACAAGGCCTGGACCGGTCCCCAAGACGGCCACCCAGTCTTTGGGCTTATAAGGCAGGCCTGGCAGATCTCAAGTGCCCGAGTCTTGGTGTGGGCTCTGGCCAAGCCCTCAGAACTTGGGGAGCCTCCTTTCCAGCCACTAGCAGACATGGAAACTACTCATTCTGTGCTCTTGGGCCAAGTAGTCAACTTCCAGAGCCTCGTTTTCTGCATCTGTAAAATGGGGATTCTACATCTACCTCGTAAGAAAACCTGACAAACTCCAGTGTGTGGAACTCTGGCCGCGCCCACAAGGCGGAGAACAAACACAGAGCATGCTGTCCCTGAGCATGCTGGAGACGGAGCCCAGGGCGAGAAAGATGCAGTTTAAAACCAGTGGGAGAGACCTTGACTCCATCCGTCAAGGAGTGGGCTGATTAGCAAGAGAAGAAACTTAGGTCTTTGGTTGCACTTTGGATCTGCTGATATCTCCAGGCAAGCTAGCTCTATCCTCCATGACAGTCTGTTTTCTGAATGCCAAGGCCAGTGCACAGGCTGTAACAGAGCACATGTGTGTGCTCAAAGCAAGTCTGTTTGTCCTTTGGTCCATTCGTACGTCTGCACACCTTACTCCTTAGAGAAGGAAGAAGAGAAGAAACAGGAGAAGGAGGGGCAGGAATATGAGGAAAAGGAGGATGAGGAGAGGGGGAAAGGAGGAGGAAGAGGAGGAGAGGAAGAAATGGAGGAGAAAGAGGAGGAAGAAGAGAGAGACAGACACAGATTGGACATTGCCTGCCTTCCTCCTCCTTCCCTCCCTCCTCTCTTCCTTCTTCTCCTCCCTCCCTCCCTCCCTCCTTCTCCCCTTCCCCTGCTCCCTCGAGTAGAGGGGGCCCCTCTTCAGAACATGGTCCTGAGGCCGGGAGGAGGAGGTACGGAGGGCACAGGAGTAAGCTTTTGTTTGAGGTCAGGATCAGGCCATGGGGAGCGCCACCAGCTGCAGCTCTGCTCCGTGTATCTCTGGATGTTTTCCTCCAAAATGTGCAGGATGTGGTTCTCGCCCCCTAGAAGGTGACAACAGACAGCTGAGCAGAGAGATCCCCACTGGATGGCTGATGTAATGGATGAGGAGGGCCTGGAGCCTGGAAGGGAGCCCCTGACTGTCTAGGAAGCAGCTCAGCTCACACGGGTTCTGGGGCCACCGGGATTCCCAGCCCCAGGGCCTGGCTCCCAGCCCAGAAAGAAGATTCCCGACCAGCCCTGAGGGTGGGGCCGCCTGGGCTGGGGTGCAGGAGGTGGGGGCTGGCAGGAGGGACCTGCTTCAAGCTTGGACTTCCGTTACTGCCCAAGGGGGGCTTAGGTCACTCACATCTCCCCTCTGAGCTTCATCTGCAGAGTGACGGGTGGGGGGAGGTGGCCCTGTGCTCAGGACCAGGGTTACTGTTGAGGACTGTTGAGCAAGGCTGGACCCCAAGTGCAACAGTGGCCTCAAGTCCTTGGTCCTCATGTTGTCAGGACCCATCCCCAGGGGCCTCAGCCTCTGAGGAAAGTGTCATTATCGGCCCCTTTTAGAGATGAGGAAGTAGGCTGCAAGAGGCCGTGTCCCCAATCCCTCCCGCTCCCAGCATGTGGCAGAGCCTGGGACCCTTTGGTGTCAGGCTCTCCGGGCATCCTCAGGACCCCATGGCAATGTGTGACTCAGGTGGCCCTTGCTTGGCGTAGACGTCTGCTTTTCTCTTCCCCTTTGCTGGCCAGGAGTGGGGGTCAGTAGGGGAGAAAGGTGGGGGTTGGGGCACCAGCCTAACCCTGCAGATGGCTGGGCACAGGCCAGGCTTGGACTCGGAGGGATGGGCGATGGGAAGGTGGCCCACTGGGATGGGGCGGGCAGGCTCAGGACCTGCAGCAGCTCTCTTCCCTCTTCTGGCCTCCAGGGACTGAGCCGCCCACCCTGGGGGTGGCACGTGGTTACAGTCAGTGGAGAGGGGCACGGGTCCCTGGCTTTGAGGGGGTTCTAGCCTCAGGCTACCCTAGCTTCCCCCCAGGCCCTGGCCAGATCCCCAGCTCTGTCCTGACAGGTTCGTGGGTGGGGGGTGGCTACAAGTTTTATCTCTGCCCCTGTGACTGCTGGCTGGTGGTTTCCGCAGGACAACAGCCTCTGTTTCCGGAGGCCGAGCAGGGCCCAGGCGGAGCCACGAGGGGCTGTGGGGAGGGCCCGAGTGGCCCCGATGGCCCCGCCTCTGTCTATCTTTGGGAATTTATTTGTCCCGGGCACGTCTGGCCCACACTCCATTGCCTGCTAGGGGCCGACAGCTCCTCTGACACACCAGGGTGCTCCCTCCCAGCCAAGCGCCTGTCCAGCTGGCCTCCGATTCCGGACCTCTGGCCCCACTGCCTTGCCCTGCTCTCCCCATGGGGCCAAGGAGCCCCCGGAAGCTCTGCCACTGAAGACAGCTCCCACTGATAGCAGTGGCCGCGCAGAGGCTTGGCCCTGAGCCCCAGTTGGGGACACCATGGCGCGGCGGCTGCAGGATGAGCTGGCTGCCTTTTTCTTCGAGTACGACACTCCCCGAATGGTGCTCGTGCGCAACAAGAAGGTGGGCGTTATCTTCCGGCTCATACAGCTTGTGGTTCTGGTGTACGTCATCGGGTGAGTCTGGGACCCCTGCCCCAGCTTGGGCCTGTCCTCCAGGTTCTGAGATGGCTCCCACCCTGTGACACCCTTTTCCTCCCCATCCACTGGGAGGCCTTCTTCCTGACCAGCCTCCTTGCTATGGGAAGGAATGGAAAGGACACTACTCATTCACTATCAAGATGGGGACACTGAGGCAGGAGGGGACGCCCTGCCTGGGACACTGGGTGACCAAGAGGCCGCTGTGGGTTCTGAGGTGCTCACCACCAGGACCCCTATACCTCTGTCTTGCAGAGCCCAAAGTCACACACCATTTTTAAGCCAGAGATGAAGGCAGGCATGGTGGTGCATGCTTATAATCCCAGTACTTGGGAGGCTCAGACAGGAGGATCCCAAGTTCATGGCCAGCCTCAGCAACTTCATGATCCCCTCTACAATTTAGTGAGACTCTGTTTCAAAAATAAAAGAATAAAATAGGGCTGGGGGTGTAGCTCAGAGGTAGAATGACCCTGGGTTCCATCTCCAGTACCACAAGGAAAAAAAAAAACAAAAACAGTATAAGCTAGAGACAGGTTCCACTACCACCTCCACCTCTAAATGAAGGACATCCCAGGATGTTCGAGACTCTGGGAGCAGAGAAGTCCTCAAATTCTGAACACCTGGCGCCTGAATGGTGTCATGAAGGTAGAGGTCAGCCCTGTTTCCGGGATGACATCTCTTTCCTGGGCATCTCTGGATGTGTCCCACTGTGCTGGGAGTGCAGGGTAGGGCAGGGCAGGACGCTCTTTGCCATCTGGCTGGCCTGGGGACCATGTAATAAAGACATTTTCCTGACATTGGTATGATGGTTGCAGAAGCCAAGATTGGCCCAGCAGAGGCCTTGCACACGTGTGTGTCTGTGTGTGCACGTGTCACGTCCACGCGTGTGTCCCACGTACCTGGCTATATGCCCAGTGGGTGTGGCTGCTGCACGCAACCCTGGGCAGGACCCACTTGTGTGTGCCCTCATGTGTGTACATGGCGGCGTCCAGGTCAAATCCACTCAGCGACCCTGCCCAGGCCTCCTACAAGCCCCAGGGCCACTGAAGGAGGTCCAGCCCCTGTTAGGACCTGGGGACCCCAGCGCCTGGGCCTGACTTTACTGGGTGATTCTGAGGGCTCTGCCCCTCTGAGCTCTTTTTTGCTGAGGTTCCAAACTAGGGCTGCTGAATAGAACCAGATGGGTTGACCAGGGGCCCGAGCAATGACCACGGTAGTCTTGGTCCCCCCACAACTTCTGGCATCCTAAACAGTCTTTCCTCTGTCCTACTCATCCCCCTAAACCTCAGAGCCGGCCAGGTGGAGCCAGGGCTAGGGCCCCTCTGGCACCTGCCCCCCTCCTGTTCACAAACCAGTTTGACATCTTCGTTGAGCTTGCCAGGGAAACTGAGGCCCAGAGAGGAGCAACGAGGTTTCCAGGTCATTAGGGAACCAACCTTCCTTCCTTCCTTCCTTCCTTCCTTCCTTCCTTCCTTCCTTCCCTCCCTCCTTCCCTCCCTTCCTCCCTTCCTTTCTTCTTGCAGTACTGGAGATTGAACCCAGGGACATTCTACCTCTGAGCTACACCCCCCAGCCCTTTTTATTTATTTTTGAAACAGGGTCTCACTAGGTTGCTAAGAGTCTTGCTAAATTGTTGAAGTTGGCCTTGAACCTGTGATCCTCCAGTCCCAGCCTCCCAAGTACTGAGATAATAGGCATGTGCCACCACACCCAGCTTCTAGGGAACTTTCTAATGGGCGCTGTAGTAGGATGCCAGGCACTTGTGGACCCAGAAGTCGACCCTTAGCTCCATTCTTGACCATCCAGGAAAGAGAGGTCGACCCCCAGGCCTGGCCTGCCCCTACCCACGAGGCTGGGAGAATGTTGCCCTCACTCTAGTCCCTAGGGCTCCCTATTCTGTTTTCACTGTGACCAGTGCCAGAGCCCTCTTGTGAGTATGTCACAGATTGTCAGAATGGGAAGGACAGAATGTACCTCAAGCTGCCATCCAGCCTGAACACATACCTCCAGTGGCAGGGACCTTACTCTCTCCTTCCTTCCCTTCCTCCCTCTTGAGACTGTCTACTCAGCTTCCAGATGCTTGTGGTCCTTTTCAGCGTCCGTGGGCTCGGAGGCACAGTGATTAACTGGATCTCAGCTAATAAGAGGCCAGCCGGGATTTGAACCAGGTGCATGGCTCCAACGTCGGCTTTGGTATCCTGGAGAGGAAGCATCTTCATGAAGAGTGGGGTACTGAAATACCCAGGGCACAAAGCAGAGCCTCCCATTCCTGCCCTGCCCCAGAGGGAGCCCAGGCTTCGGCTGCGCTGGCTAAGGCTGCGGTCCTGCTGTCTGTCACCCTCTTCTGGCCACTGCCCAGCACTGCACTGACTCCCATGGCTAGGCAGCCAGGCCGAGTCCTGACCCAGCCTGGACTTGGTCTTGGCATCTCAGGCCTCAGTTTCCCAACTGTTCCACAATGCAGGGGTTGGAAGGGACAATTCACTCTTTCCCGAGGAGGGCTGGGCTTGGCTTTAAGCACCCTCCCCTTCCCAGAGGTCTGTCTGAATGTGCAGTCCTGTGGGCACGGCCAGGCAAACAGAAGGGAGCATGAGGGGGAGCCAGAGGCCCAGGGACAGCAAAGGCCAGGTGAGGGATGAACTGGACTCAGGGACAGACACTGGAGCACAACGCAGATGAAGGAGAGCTACTGATGCAGAGGCAGAGGAGTTGAGATGCTGAGAACTGGAACAGGTTCCAAGAGGGAAAATGGGGCTGTGGACTCATTGGACAGTCCAAGGCCAGCAGGGGGAGCAAGTGGGCCTGAGGCTCTGGAAGGCTAAGCCTCTTTCGGCCCAAGCTAAGGCGGCCTCACAGGTAGAGCTGTCACTGGAGGTATGTAGGCACGGGCTGTCGTCCCTAACCTAGCAGGCCCGTGCTAGGAGTGTGCTGGGACATGTTCCTCTTTCAGGGACTCTGACTCGGGGAGGAGAAGCATGGTCTGGCTGCAGCACACAGAAGGGTCCCCAAGGGAGATTTGTGAATACTGCTTGCCGGGGGAGAGGGGGTCAGAAAACCTTCCTGGAGGAGTTGACACAGTTGGGAAACCAGACAAGGGCAAAGGCCTGGGAGCCATGGCTGCGCACATTTGCTCTCTGCTTTTTTTCTGGCCCCTTTGGGCCTCTTTTCACTGTAGTCCTTACTTGTCCTGCAAGCAGAGGCCTTGAAATCACATGTTCAGTGATCACCAAGCTGATCCTGGTGTGGACAAATCAGGAAAAAAAGATAAATCCGAATTACAGCTGGGAGAGACATCTCCAGCCCGAGTGCTGGGGTCAGGGACTGAGGCAGGACACAGCAGGTAAAGGACTCCTTCAGCTCCCACAACAGAAACCTGATCAAAATGGATTCTAAAAGCCGGGCATGTTGGTGCACACTTGTAATCCTAGTACTTGGGAGGCTGAGACCAGAGGATCGCAGGTTCACGGCCAGCCTCAGCAACTTAGTGAGGCCCTCCACAACTTAGTGAGACCCTGTTTCAAAATAAAAAAATAAAATAGGGCTGGGATGTAGCTCAGAGGTTGAATGTCCCTGGGTTCAATATCTAGTACCACACACCAAAAAAAAAAAAAAAGGGGGGGGGGGATTTAAAAGGAACATGTCCATTTTGTGGACAAGGAAATGGAATACCCTGATTGAAGACTAGTTGTGTACTACACCCAGTCCATCCAGACGCTCCCTGTGGGCAGTTGAGTTCAAGTTGGGCCAGTTGAATGAATGAATGAATGAATGAATGAATGAATTTGTGGTACTGGGGATTGAAGCCAGGACCTTGAACATCTGAGCATGTGCTCTACCACTGAGCAGCACTCCCAGCCTCACCCTTTAAAAAAATACAATTCTGAGCTGGGAGCAGTAGCACACACCTGTAATCCCAGTACGTGAGAGGCTGAGACAAGAGAATCACAGGTTTCAGGCCAGCATGCAGTAACTTAGATCCTGTTTCAAAATAAAAAATTAAAAGGACTGAGGGTATAGGTCAGAGGTTCAATACCCAGACCTCCCACCCCAACTCTGTGGTTTTTAGTATCGACTAAAAGTTATGCAACTATTACCATTATCTAATTCCAGAACATTTTCATGACTCAAAAAAAGAAGACCAGCTGGGCGTGGTGGCGCATGCTTGTAATCTCAGCATTTGGGAGGCTGAGACCAGAGGATCTGGGTTCACCACCAGCCTCAGCTACCTAGTGAGGCACTCCACAACTTAGTGAGACCCTGTTTCAAAATAAAGAATAAAAAATAGGGCTGGAGGTATAGCTTGGAGGTAGAATGCCCCTGAGTTCAATCCCCAGTACCACAAAAAAAAAAAAAAAAAAAAAAAAGAAGACCGGTAGCCTTAGCAATCACCCGCCTTTTCCCCTTCTCACAGCCTACTTTGCCTATTCTGGGCATTTCATATAAATAGAATCATATGACACGTGCCCTTTTGCATCTGGCTCATTTCATTTGTTTTCAAGGTTCATCCACATCGGTTGTAACTTGGGTCTGTACTTCATTCCTTTTTATGGCTAAATAATATTCCATTACGTGGATACACATTTTTCTTAGCCATTTATCTGTGGAGGGACATTTAGGCTGTCTCCATTTCTTGGTTCTTATGAACAACGCTGTCCTGTATCTTTGGGTACCAGTGTTTGTGTGGCATTCAACCTCCAAGCTACACCCCCAGTCCTATTTTTTTATTCTTTATTTTGAAACAGAGTCTCACTAAGTTGCGGAGGGCCTCACTAGGCAGCTAAGGCTGGCCACGAACCTGGATCCTCCAGTCTCAGCCTCCCAAGTACTGGGATTACAAGCGTGCACCACCATGCCCAGCTTCATATTTAACCTTTTGAGGAACTACCTCCAAAGGGTCCAGTTGTGTAGTACCCGTGAGACGTCTCGGGAGGGGAAGGGAGGTATGAGTCCCCAGCTGGAAATGTAGATATTTACATAAGATCCTCGATGCAGGGTTTTTGTTTGTTTTCTCACTTCCATATTTTTACCTAGAACAGTGCTTGGCAAATAGTATGGGCTTGATACATAAATGTTTGTAGAATGACTAAACAAATGTGTGGGATTGAATGTCAGGGGGAGAGTGCAGATCTGGAGGGAGGAGTCTGAGGGACAGTGAAAATCCCAGGTGTCACGTGTGTGTCCTTGACAGCTCACGTGCGGTTCTGTCACAGCTAAGAATGGAAGCCAGGGGAATGGGCGTGGATTGACGTGGAAAGGGGAATTAGTCAAGAAGGACCAGACACACAGGGAATAAGATTTTAGTTTCCATGTGCCTGCAGTGTGCCAGACCCTGTGCTAGTTTCCTTACTGAGAACTCATAGTAACTTCCCCCAAACAACTACCTACAGGCCTTTGTTTCTGGAGGGCCCAGCCCTGGGCTGAGCACACGGCCTTGCTGAATATGCCTCTGAGGTAGTGTCATTGCCTCTGTTTCACAGAGAAAATCAGGGCTCAGAGTTTAGTGTTTAGCTTGAAGCCACACAGCTGGTAAGAGGCAGGGCTGGTACCTGAACCCAGGTCGTCTCACCAGGAGAGGTAGGAAGACTGGGAAAGATTATTTCTTAAAGATGAGGGACTTTTGAAGATGTCCTTGGTGGCCTTCCTGGGGTGGTAACCACAGGGTCTGGTGAAAGCATGGCTTTGGAGGGGCAGGGCTGGTGCTGAGGTCATTCTATTAGTGCCAGAGCTGAGGTCATTAATGCCAGATTTGACTATGCCCTTTGGTCCCAAGCCCCAGGGACAGCCCCAGTCCTACTCACAGCCTGTGGGAAGGGAGAGCTCCTGGTTCCTGGCTCCTGGCTCCTGGGAGACATGCTGGTGTGAGCATGGTGTGGTAGAGGGAACCAGAGGCCTGGGTTGAGTGTCTCAAGCCTGGGCCTGCCCCGTGCTTGACCTCTGGCTTTTGAGAGGGACATTCCCCCAGGCCTCGCTTTCCCCATCTATAGTGTGAGGATTTGGGATTGGGCAAAAAAGAGAAGCCTCTGGGAAGTCAGGATGGGGGTGCCAAGAGGGAAAGCAGTGGCTTTTCCCACAGGAGGGTTGGGAATGTGGGGCATGTCCTTCTCCCCCAGAGCAGCTCCTCCGAGCTTGGGTGCAGCACCAGAGCCTTCCTAGGGGAAGGGACTTAAGGAAGGTGGGCAGATGGGGGTGCCCCCTCTCCCTGATGGCAGCTCAGGACACTGAGAATTGAGGGCTTTGGTCAGGCCTCACCTGTTGCTGTTGGAGACCTGCAGGGGGCGGCAGTGACCGAGCTCAGCTTGGCCTTGGCTCCTGTGCACGCTGGGAGAGGGGTTTGGAGAAGGAGGGGGGCCATGGGAGGAGAGAAGAGGGCATTAGTGAGCTGCCTGCCTGAAGCCTGGGGCAGGGAGGCCCCCACCCCCACCTGGAGAGAGGGCAGCTACCCTGGGACTAAGAGGCCTGGAGGGTTTTTTGCTTTTTTTGTGGGGGGGGGGAGGGGAGACTGGAAATTGAATGCAGGGATATTCTATCTTTGAGCTGCATCCCCAGCCCTTCTTGGCTTTTATTTTGCAACAGGGTTTCGCTATATTACTGAAGCTGGCCTTGAACCTGCCATCCTCTGTCTCAGCCTCCCAAGTACTAGGATTACAGTGGTGTGCCCCCATGCCCAGCTTGTCCTGAAGAATTCTATTACTGAGCCTGATCTCTGGGGCACAGGACGAGGGAAGGCATGGTTTTGAATTCTGCTGCTTATCCAAGTGAGCTTGGTGAGAGATGGAGGGGGCATAACTTACCTATAGGTGGACTCACAGATTTTCCCTGGAGGTATATAGATACACACTCCAATGGGCAACACACACACACACACACACACACACTTACCCCAAATCTATAGGAAGAATGTTTTGAGATAAGAGGATTGCAGGTTCAAAGTCAGCCTCCGCAACTTAGGGAGACCCTCAGCAATTTAGACCTTGTTTCAAAATTTGAGACCTTGAGGCTCTGTTTCAAAAATTTTAAAAGGGTTAGGGGTGTAACTCAGAGATAGAGTGTCCCTGGTACTTCCCCCAAAATAGAAATAAAGACGAAAGGAAAAGGCCCATCCCTGGAGAAAAGTGTTATCCATGACTCTTTCAGATAAGATCAGCCAAAACCAAACCAAAACTGGTTTACATAAAGGAAAGCAATTTATTGGTTTATGCAACTGAAAAGTTCAGAAGTAGATTTTCCAAGCATGCTCCAGGCCTGACTATATCCAGGTGCTCAAACAACATTGTCAGGAGCCTGCCCTTCTCCATCACCTGGTTTGGACTTCCTCGAGATTGGCTCTGTGCTCAGGCTTGCTCTGTCTTTGAGGCGGCAAAGACAGCTAACCACAGTTTTGGTCTTGCTACACCCTGCTTAGTCATCCAGCAGAGAAGATGCTTCTTTCCCGATGGTCCTGTATTCATTGCTAATACTTCCACTCCACCTTGGTCATGTGCCATCCCTCTGCCTCTCACTGCTGCCAGCGGGGTAGAACATTGATTAGCAAGTGCTGGTCACGTGCCCACCCCTGGGGCTGGGAGGGCTGTCAGCCCTACGGAACCTTCCAGACTAAAAGTGGAGGACCCAAAGGGACAGGAGTTCTCAGTGCTGGGAGTGGAAGGCCAGAACTTCCCAAGAGAGTTTGGAGGCCTCCAGCCTGAGCCACCCTCACGAGGGCTAGGCTAGGGGCTGGCTGCTGTAAGTCCATCAGAGAGTCACTGCCCCTGTTCCTCTTCCTGTTCCTTCCCAGGGTTCCCAGCGCGGCTGAGATTGAGAGGCTGAGAAGGGAGGATTGCAGGTTTAAGACCAGTCTCAGCAATTTAGCAAAACTTGCAGCAACTTAGTAAGACCTTGTTTCAATACAAAAAATTTAAAAGGGCTGGGGGTGTGCAGCTAAGAGGTAGAGTGCCTTTGGGTTCAGTCCCCAGTACTCCCCACAATAATAACAGCTAATGTCTACTCAGCCCTTTTTCTGTGCCATCCCTAGTCTAAGTAGTCTTCATATGTTAACTCATATAACAAACAACAAGCACTTTTTTTTAATTCCCATTCTATAGAAGAGGAAGGGGATGCATGGCTCACCCCAAGTCACATAGACAGTGAGGAGTGGAGCTTGGGTTCAAATCCAGACTGTTGGACACCAATGGCCAGACCCAGAGCCATCAGGCTGGGCCCTTTCCCTGGGGAGAAGCTCAAAAAAGAAGGAGCACTCTGGGAAGGAGGATTGGGGGCCCAGGGGCTGGCTTTCAGGACCCCACAAACCCTGCTCTTGGAAAAGGATCTGGAAGAGACGTCCAATAGGCTTCTTCCCTGGGTTTAATGTTCTCATAGTAAAAAAAAAAAAAAACAGTGGTAGCCGGGTGTGATGGTATACACTGTAATCCCAGTATTTGGGAGGCTGAGACAGGAGGATCAGAGGTTTGAGGTCTGCCTCAACAATTTAATGAGGCCCTCAATAACTTTGAGAGACCCTATTTCTTTCTTTTTTTGTGGTACTGAGGATGGAACCTGGGGGTATTCTACCTCTGAGCGATAATCCCAGCCCCATTTTTTATCCTTTATTTTGAAACAGGGCCTCACTAAGTTGTGGAGAGCCTCACTAAGCAGCTGAGACTGACCTTGAGCTCGGATCCTCCAGTCTCAGCCTTCTAAATGCTGGGATTACAAGTGTGCACCACCACGCCTGGCTGAGAGACCCTATTTCAAAATTTTTCAAAAATTAATTTTAAGGGCTACGGGTGTAGCTCAGAGGTAGAACACCCATAAGTTCAAACCCTAGTACCACCACCAAAAGAAAAAAAAAAAAAAGAAGTGGTGAAACTTTAGGCACAGGCCAGCAGAGGAGACAGGAGAGGCTGTCCTGCCCAAGACTTAGGAACTTCAGAAGCAGAAAACTGCTGAGAGACACACCTGGGGAGGGTAAGGGAAAGTCCAGGAGGTGCTGGCAAGGGCAGAGGCCCCCACAGCCACCTGTCATCCTTAAATGGCCCACCCAGCTCCAGCCCAGAACTGTGTCCCCTTTCTCCCTCAGGTGGGTGTTTGTCTACGAAAAGGGCTACCAGACCTCCAGCGGCCTCATCAGCAGCGTGTCTGTGAAGCTCAAGGGCCTGGCTGTGACCCAGCTCCAAGGCCTCGGGCCCCAGGTCTGGGACGTGGCTGACTATGTCTTCCCGTCACAGGTGAGCTGGCTCGGGGTGACCTCTAACCCACGGGGTCTGGCTCAGGGCCCAGCGGGCTCCGTCCCACCTCCTGTAGGACGCTCCAGCCCGTTACTCCTCCTGGGCCTCACTAGCCCCAGATGTGAGCCTAGTATTATCATGCCACTGTAACACACTGTGACCTTGCCCCTCACTTCCAGGGGGACAGCTCCTTTGTGGTCATGACCAATTTCATCGTGACCCCCCAGCAGGCTCAGGACTACTGTGCAGAGGTGAGCACTTCTCCCCCTTATTGGACCCACAGGGAAAGATAGCATGAAAGGGCTGTCCCCGAGGGCACTGGAGGAGAAGTGGCCCAGGGGTGGAATGTCAGGCACAGATCCAGAGTGACCAAGCATTGGCACTCCGGGCCTCCCCCTCTTCCTATCTCCCTACCAGCTCACACTAGCAACGGGTAGCTGGGCATGAACCCAGGTAGAGATTGGGGAGAAGGAGACTGTGAGCAGGGGTCACCTTCCGTTGCCCTGGGGGTGGGAGGGGCTTCTCAGGACCACACCCAAGGGATCCGGGACCAGCAGCTCTCTCCTCCCCAGCACCCAGAGGGGGGCACATGCAAAGATGACAGTGGCTGTACCCCTGGGAAGGCAGAAAGGAAGGCCCAAGGTAAGGGCAGACTGTTCCAGCATCTCACAGGACGCTCCAGGCCAGCGCCCTCCAGACCTACCTGGGCATGTGGCTGCCTCCCTCCACCCCCATCCTGCCAGCCTGTCCTCCACCAGGGAGTCCACCCTGCTCTTTTCTCCTGCCACCCTAG
>PVLC010010780.1:0-49287 GCA_004027655.1 Graphiurus murinus
AAAAAAAAAAAAGTTCCAGCCGGGTGTGGTGGTGCACGCTTGTAATCCCAGCATTTGGGAGGCTGAGACCGGAGGATCCAGGTTCATGGCCAGCCTCAGCTACCTAGTGAGGTACTCCACAACTTAGTGAGACCTGGTTTCAAAATAAAGAATAAAAAATAGGGCTGGGGGTGTAGCTCGGAGGTAGAATGCCCCTGAGTTCAATCCCCAGTACTGCAAAAAACAAATAAATAAATAAAGAATAAAAAATAGGGCTGGGGATATAGCTCGGACATAGAATGCCCCTGAGTTCAATCCCCAGTACTGCAAAATAAATAAAGAAAGAAAGAAAGAATAAAAAATAGGGCTGGGGATATAGCTCGGACATAGAATGCCCCTGAGTTCAATCCTCAGTACTGCAAAATAAATAAGTAAATAAATAAATAAATAAATAAATAAATAAATAAATAAATAAATAACCTGTCATAGCCGGGTGTGGTGGTGCATGCTTGTAATCCCAGCATTTAGGAGGCTGAGGCAGGAAGATCTGGGTTCGCAGCCAACCTCAGCTACCTAGTGAGGCACTCCACAACTTAGTGAGACCCTGTTTCAAAATAAAGAATAAAAAATAGGACTGAGGGTGTAGTTTGGAAGTAAAATGCCCCTGAGTTCAATCCCCAGTACCACAAAAAAAAAAAAGAACATAAAAAAGTTCCTTAAACATAAAAATGTTCACTATGCTGGAAATTACATCCTTCACAATAATTTAAATTCCTAATGAAAAGTTTTAGAAAACAATCTAAAAATGTGTAAGTTTACATGCTTTTCAAGATTTGTTAAGGGGTATGCAAACTGTTTTAATGATATACTGCTCTATAAAAAAACAACCAAAACAAACAAAAAAAACCTCAAAATGTAATCAGATTTAAAAAAGCAATCTTAGCTGGGCGTGGTGGCATATACCTGTGATCCCAGTATTTGGGAGACTAAGATAGGAGGATTGCAGGTTCGAGGACAGCCTCAGCAAGTAGTGAGATTCTTATTAACATTGCTAGACCCTGTTTCAAAATAAAACTAAAATAGGCCTGGGGGTGTAGCTCAGAGTTCTGTAGAACGCCCCAGGGCTTAATGCTCCCTAAGACACACACATACAAAAACAATCTTTTTCTCTTATTGGGCTGAATAGATTTAATAAGGCAATTTTAAGCTGGTCTTACATAAGGTCCATCATGCAGGTGCAGTCAAATGGTTGGTGTGACTGCAAGTAGGGTCATCCAGAGCAGAGAGGGCCATAAACTAAGACCTAAGGGATAAATCTAACTTGACATCAGTTTTCATAAAGTTTTATTGGAATGCAACCATGCCCATTCATTCATGTATTGACTATGGCTACTTTCACTTTACAATGGCAAAACTGAATAGTTGTGGCAGAGACCATTTGGCCTGCAGTCTTTCTATGATGTACACTAAGATGCAGTAAATATTTGAATTTTCAAGTTTATTTGTTCTTTAAGCATGTCAAGCTATAAGCTTATGCTCAACCTTGGGGAGAGGGTTAGAGAGCAAAGCCCTCCGGCTATTTTTACAAGCCAAGGAATACAGAAGCTGGATAAATCCAGGGAAAATTAATCAATACATTTGATCTTTTCTCTCCTTAATAGTAGGTTGGCATCTAAATTGTCCAGGGCATTGTGTAATTTAAATATCCCCTAATGTAGAGGAGAGCTTCTTTGCTCTCCTCCTTTGAAATGAACAGTTTAGGAAAGCTTTTCTCTCACTGGTCTGAGAATGAGAAGTGTTACGGATCTTCTGGGCCTGGGGCCACATAGGTGTGTGTTGACAGGGATGCTCCTTCTCAGTGATTAAGAATTTGTTCACACATTACACATTTATTGGGATCTAAATACTGTTGAGTGAACTCGACTGCATGAATTAATTTGATTTTTTTTGCAGTACTGGGGATTGAACTCAGGGGCATTCTACCTCCGAGCTATACCCCAGCCCTATTTTTTATTCTTTATTGTGAAACAGGGTCTCACTAAGTTGCAGAGTGCCTCACTAAGTAGCTGAGGCTGGCCGCGAACCCGGATCCTCCTGTTTCAGCCTCCCAAATGCTGGGATTACAAGCGTGCGCCACCACGCCCGGCTTAATTTGATTTTTTAACAAGCTGTTTCTTAACTTCAAGCATTTGTCCATGTTGGTTCCTGTGTCTGGAATGTTCTATCTCCTTATCACTCTACTAACCACCATTTATCCTTGCTCTGAGCTTAAACATCACTTCCTCAGAAAAGCCAATCTTAACTCCCCATTCAATCCCCTTGTTACAGTTTCAGAGCTGTGGATTTTCCCTTTATCATTCTTATTCCAATGCCTACGATTAAAAATGTTTGCATATTCCCCTAACATTGTCTCCCTTGGTACTGTAAGGCAAGGGAGAAACCTAGTATGCTTCCTTGGCTACTGTGCTTGTATTAATCCAGGAGGAGTTCCTGACACGTTAGATTCTAATAAGTATTTCTTGAGCGAATGACTTTGAAAGCTAAGGCAAATTATAAAAGAATGCAAAAGAATTGCAAAAGTTATATAATCCTTCAAGTTAATCAGAAACATTTAAAACCTACTAAAAATGGTTGAATAGTTAACATTTCAAAAACCAGGGAGCACCTCTTGATCCAGAATTGACAAATCTTATCTTTAATTTAGAAATTATGGAATAGCCAAGTACAGTGGTGCATGCCTGTAATCCCAATACTTGGGAGACTGAGACAGGAGGATTGCAGGTCCAAGGTCAGTCTCAGCAATTTAGTGAGAGCCTACTTAAAAAAAAAAAAAAAAAAAAAAGATGGCATAGCGTAGTAGCCCAGAGGTAAAATGTCCCTGGGTTCATTCCCCATTAAGTACGAAAAAAAAAAAAAGGACTAAAGTGTTAGTATTCTCTTCAAATTTCTACATTTTAATCTTCTCTCTCCATCATATGAGGATACAGCCAAAGACAGCTATCTGTACACCAGGAAGAGTGCTCTCACCAGATGTGGAATCTGCTGATACCTTCATCTTGGTCTTCTCAGCCTCAACTGTGAGAAGTAAGTGTTTGATGCTTAAGTCACCTACTTTACAGCAATTTGTTACAGCAGCCCAAACTGAGAAATACAATTCATGAAGATGGTAACATTTCCACTCTTGGTTTATAACACAGTATTTATCACATTTTTCATTGTTTAGAGATGAAACTTCCACCATTGCACAACTTTTGTTTTCCCTACATTCACACATACAGAACTGGGTTCAATAAAAGGTTCATTTTGGATTTTATGAAATCAAACCCATAGCATTACAGAATCAAAGTATTAATAAGCACTTATAACAAAATTTCTAAAGTGCAAATCATCAAACATGTACCAGACACACACACACACACACAACCAGAGCTCCTAGTATCAATAGTATCTTGTATAAATTATTAATAGACCAAAATCTGGGTAACATCCAGGGGTGTGCTAGTATTTAACATTTAACTCCCAAAGAACAAAAGGGTTTTGTAGCATCTGCCAGTTTCCCAGGTATAAATATCTCACCCTAAAAACTCCAGCCCTAGACGGATACACATAATTGGTCCTCACAAGCTGGGATGAGAGGTAGCTCTAGCAGAGCACTTGCTATAGTAATAATTATTACCAGTAATAAGTACCTTAGAGAAAAATCTCAATCTTCAGTACTGTATCACAATCTTCAGTACTATATCACTGCAGATTATATGACTTTAGTACAGCCCTATCAAACTTTTGGGAACCCAAGCTTCCAACATTGGAGTAAAAGTGGTAAGTATATTATTAAGCTAGTGAAAACAAACTTGATTTGCTTATTTAAACATATGGAGATTTTCTGCTTTTAATGGTAAAAGACCCTCTTCAACCTTCTAATATAATTTATAAGCAATTCAATGGAAAGAGAAATACTAGACTTTAAAAAGAAAACCACTGACTAAATTCACATGTCTCTTCAGGAATCTGTCAAGATGACTTTGTCACACACAGAACTGGATTCAATAAAACTGCTTTGCTCTTTTCAAAAATGAAAATGCAGCCGCTAAGAATCCATTTTGGTCTCTTGGAAAGAGTCAATACTACATTCACACCAATCACTACTGCACTATGGTATTCTAAGTACTATACTTCAACACCAGTTTGAATTTAAAAAGCAGACTAAGTGAAATAACCAAGCATGTAAGAACACAAGCTTTAAAATAGAAAAAAATTAGCCGGGCATGGTGACGCACGCTTGTAATCCCAGCATTCAGGAGGCTAAGACCGGAGGATCCAGGTTCGAGGCCAGCCTCAGCTACCTGGTGAGGCACTCCGCAACTTAGCGAGACCCGGTTTCAAAATAAAGAATAAATAATAGGACTGGGGGTGTAGCTCGGAGGTAGAATGCCCCCGAGTTCAATCCCCAGTACCGCAAAAAAATAAATAAAAATAAAATAGAAAAAAATTAAGATAGCTCAAAAGGGAGTATATAAATCACAGCACATGGACTTGATGGCATGCACAATCACTAAAATGACTTTTCAAAAGAAATATAATCTCAGAGGTTATGTGGAAGGAAAAGGGTTGAAAATTTATATACACAGTATGCTTCCAATTTTAACTTATATAGTATGCCTTAAAAACAAAACATGAGGGAAAACATCTATTGAAATGAGATTTTCACTCTATTTTTCCATATTACCCAAATTGTCTACAAAGATATTTTGTAAAAAAATAAACTTAAAAAAGCTTTTAACTTAGAAAAGGTTGAACTATTTTTAATATTTGAAAAATTCTTTAATGCTTCAGCTTCCTCAAATTTCTGTTAACCCTCTTATTTGGCTGAAATTTGATAGTTCCCACGTTAAGGCCCTGTGTTCATTATGTTCCCCTACTTGTAGTAGTGGTGAGGGAATCTGGACTGGCAAGAACTCATGCTGATGACAAACTGAAGCTTTCCCTTCTGTGGATACTTTTGAAAAATTATGTCTCAAGCCTTTAAAAACTAGTCCATGGAGCAAACATGTAATAGTTTTAAGGCACATTGTTTGAAAATGTTATTAGAAAGTGTACCTTAGATTCTTATACCAACACCATAAAACACTGATCACAGAACATCTCAGTGTAGTACAACATACTAGTGTCTCATGGAACAGTAAGTGGTTTACCCACCTTAAAGATCAAGGCTTTGAGCTATACCCCCAGCCCTTTTAAATTCTGGAGTCTTACAACAAAGTTACACACTGACCTGGAACCTGCGATCCTACTGTCCCAACCTCCCAAGTACTGGGATTAGACAGGCTACCAAGCCTAGCAAAAATATCCTTTAAATACTGTGACTAAACACAAGATAATGCTATTATCCTGGTTGTTTAACAACTTTCAGGATTGGTAGGTATTAGGGGTAACCTAATGGACCTCAACTGCACAATGATTAAGGGGCCCCAGTCAGACTTTAAACGCACAGAAACCCTAGCAACAGGTACGAATTATCTGGGTGCACAATGTGTGCATTTATTCCATCAATAAAATGGGAGTAATACAGGTGCCACAATATGTTGGGAAGACTAAAGTTGTTTGGTACTTTAAGCCAAGCATATAAGCTACCACTTTGGAGGTACTGCCAAAGGTAGCTAAAAAATCCTCAAAAAACTGTTCAAATGTCAGCTACTTACTAGTTGTATCTCTTGCACAAATTTTTATTTACCTAGAACTTAGCTGGCAGTAGGATACAGTGGTGTTGAGTGAAAAAAGTAAAGGGTTTCTACCTTGTAAGGATATTTTTATAAATTCTCCTCTGCATAAAGACATTACATCATGCCAGTTAATGAAATGCCTAAATTGAGGAATATGGTTAAAATTTACCAATTTCCTTAGTACCTTTCATTGTCTACATTCCTTGTCTTATAATCCCAGTATGTGGGAGACTGAGACAAGATCACAGGTTCAAGGCAGCTTGGACAATAGTCAGACCCTGTTTTTAAATTAAAAAACTGTGTTCTTTATTTAAACTCACCTCAACCCCTCCAAGTCCCATCTTCAGTATCAAAAAAAGTTGCCCAACAGTATCATATAGTTATTGAAACCAAATCTATACAATGAATACAAATCACAATAACAGAACAAGCTTTTTTTTATTACTCAAAGTTTCATTTATTTAGCTTTCTGACTCTGTGCTTGTGCCTTCAACACTTTCACAACGATTTTCTGCTCCTCAATAAGGAAAGCACGCTTGATCCTAGAAAGGAAAATATTCAATGAATAGTCTTTAAACACAGGAGAAATAGTATCCAAAAACAGAGCAAAGCCATCAAGAGGCTCAGAAAAGTGAATGAAATTCACAGTAAAATCCCAAAACAGTTCTTCCCACACTGTTGACGTTTACCAGTTACTCAATTCCATGCAAGTAGTACCTACCCCCTTCTTCTAGTCATGATAAACTGTAAAATCATGCCCTTAGGAGACCCCTCTACCACTTAGGATAGCTTCTATTTAATGTAAGTTCTTTATTAGGATCTGGAACATAGTATTACTTGATTAACAAAATGGCTTACAATGTTTTAACCATGTTATTGAAAGTTTTTAGTAAAAGCCAGCTATGTGCTGAAAACTAATAAATTAAAATTGAGGGGTCATAGAGCTAGAGTTGGAGAATTTATCTTTTTTGGGAGATACGAGGGACTGAACTCTGAGGGGCTCTACTTGAGCTACACTCCCATTGCTAAGCTGCAAGATGTTGGTCTCACACCTACCCGTAATCCTCCATCACCTCAGCCTTCCAAGTAATGGGATTATAGGCACGTGCCACTTGTGTAGCCCAGCCCTCACATTCAAGTGCCAATCCCTCAGGCTTAGTGAAGAAAAACTGGAAGTTTTTAATACTCATCTTCTGTTGAACCAGTGACCTCCATCCACGCTGCAGCAGCTTGCTTCTAGCACACTAAAGGGTCCTCTGCACTAGTCAAAGTGCATCAATTCCCACATTAAAAAAAAAAAAAAAAAAAAACAAAAAAACAAAAAAAAACAGCTGAGCCAGGCATGGTGAGGCACCATTGTAATCACAGTACTTGGGAGGCTGAGACCGGAGGATCCAGGTTCGTGGCCAGTCTCAACTACTTAGTGAGGCTCTTCACAACTTAGTGAGACTCTGTTTCAAAATAAAAAACAACAGCAAAAAAATAGGACTGGGGGTGTAGCTCGGAGGTAGAATGCCCCTGGGTTCAATTCCCAATACCCACCCCCCAAATCAGCTGTTTACACTGTAAGGCTGTCCACAATCTGGCTTTTCTACCTTTGTTGTCTATAGCCCTCTATTCCAGCAGCACTAGAAATGTATGCTATTTTGTTCCTACACTTTGAAGACTTTTTGCCCTCTCTCTGCCCAGGATCCTACCACCAAACCTGCCTACCCTACAATAATCCCTTTATTTCCCACATTTAGCATGAGAATGCCCCCAAATTCTGACATGAACATCACTTATTGGTTTGTATAGCCCCAATGATCTGTAGTCAAGGAAGAATTCCACAATGTACAACTTGTTTAAACTCCATTTCATTTAAACATTTTACTTACCTGTCACGGACACATTTAGCACACATGGAACCACCATAGGCCCTGCTGACATGTTTTTTTGTTTTAGACAATCTCATAAGAACCTTAGGTCTCACCGCACGAACCTGCATAGGGAAAACATTGAGATATCTCATGGTGCTTTAACAGAAACAAACCTCCCTGGATTTTAAAGATGGTGACCTCAAATGTTAAACTAGGTTGCAGAGGGAAATAACATACTGATTTATCTGAAAGGCATTTCATTTCATTTCTCATATTGGTTTTTAAAGAGAATCTACATTCAGTCTGGCATGGTGGCAAACACAGGTAATCCCAGTGACACAGTGGGGCTCTTCATATCAGCAAGACTGTGACACCCTGTTTCAAAATAAAAGCTAAAATAGGGCCAAGGGTGTAGCTCAGAGATAAAATCCCAATCCCCAGTACAAGAAAAAAAGGTCTACATTTGGTTGGGAGTGGTGGTGCATGCCATCTCCAGTACTTGGGAGGCTGAGACAGGAGGACTGCAGGTTCAAGGGCAGCCTCAACAATGCAATGAGACCTTGTTTCAAAACAAAAAGTAAAAAGGGCTGAGGGTGTACTTCAAAAGCACAATGCCTCAGATTTAGTCCTCAGCACCACAAACAAGAAACTAAAAACTACACTCTTAGCAGAGTTGGACTTAGATATTTAGCAATTCTCAATTATCCTACAGGTGACCTCTCCTTCACTTATTCCCACAGAAATCCATGCACAAAAGTTCAACCATTAATATGCTATTCTCAGAAAAGGGGTCACTTACCCCACGAAGCCGGCCTGGGCACACACCACATGCAGATTTTGGTGCTTTCCCAACCTTCTTGGTATAAAGGTAAACAATTCTGTTACCAGGTGTTCGAGACCTAGGAAGCGAGATAGCCAACAGTTGAGCATTTTGTAGAATAAAGGACAATATATATCTAATATTTTGGGAATACTCACAGCCTAGTTTTGTTTGAGGCTGTATTGTAGGAGAGCCTACGACGATATGTCAAACGCTGGACCATTTTGAGTGCCTAAATTAAAAAATGTAAAGAAATCAAGTTTTCCCATTGTAAACCTCAAAGCATCATCACATAATTCCCCCCCATCATCCACATGTATAGCACACATACAAAGTACCTTTAATAGACATCTAATTTATAAAGAATTCCACATTTAAAAACTTTGATAAGAGGCATTAAATGTTAGTTTTTCTTGTGGTAATCAAACGTGGTACGTCGTTAAAATCCTGATTACCAGGCTCTTTAGAGTCCGATTTTGTTTGCAGTTATGTTCAGAAAAATACTACCAGGTAAGTTTCCCACACCAATTTCAATTAAGAGAATAAATGAGCTCTAAATTGAAACCTAAGCTGTGTCATTACTGGCCATACACCGTGCAAGGAGGCTGCTTCCTTTCCTCGACTTTCTTAGTTTATACAGCAGCTATGATGATTAAATGACGTGAACCATCTCACCAACAGTGCTTGGCATATTCTGAGCTCTAAGTCTGGCCCTGAAGCGGCTTGAGTCAATGAAATCTGCCTCTTAACGTGAGGCAAATTTTGGTACTAGAGGACTGTCTTTGATTAGGGTAGCACACAAACTTTTCAAGTAACATGGTGCATGAGCAAGAACAACCTTTCTTCCAAACCTTGTAATCACTTTACAGAATTTTAAAGAAACCTGCCTGCATTTGTCGTCACAAGCTCCCTAACATTGCACTAAAACGTAACTATCAGACACCAAACCAACACGGAAGGCCAAGACGAGTGTTCCAAGAAGCCACTGTTTCGTTTGCATCTCCTCTCTTGCTACTGGCCTTGAAGGCCAGCAGTGAATCACCACCTGGAACAGCCAATCCCTCGCTCCCCCTAAGTCTTAGGACACCCACCGGCGCGACATTAAAACTTGGGCGTTAAAACAGGAAAACGCTTCGCGACCTCCCAGACTCCACCCGGCCGACCACTACTCGTTTGTCTGCAATCACCGCAAAGCCTTGGGCAGCGAGCTCCGGCTACCCACGGCTCTGGAAGCGCTGCCAGGACCGAAGGGTTTCCGAAGCTAAAAGTTGGCACTAGCTCGCCACCAGCCCCTTCCTACGCCCCTCACCCTTACGCCAGCTCAAAGGACTATTCCCGAGCGCTCAGTGCCCCCGCAATGCCGCGGATGGCGATCGATTGTACAGGGAAGAGAACCTCACAGAAGAAACAAACTTCCATACCTCTAGACGCCGGTCCCGGAAGAGGAAAGAGAGAGGTCCCGCAAGTTCAAAGGTCAAATGAGGCTGCGCAGGACAGGAAATGGCGTCAGAACCAGCGACCCAGAGGAGAGAGTGCCGCCATGTTGTACGGAACTGCCGCTCCTCCCCCTGGAGGCGGGGATGCTTAATGGCGTCCCGTGTACGGCGTGGGCAGGTATGTGCCCTGGCAACGCAAAACCATCGTTAGCGAAGCCGACACAGTGACAAAGGAGCCAAAAAAGACAGAGGCGGGACAAATTCAGCTTCCTTGGTTTTCATGGGTTCTACGATGGTTTATCCTAAAGAGCAGCAGCTCTGGTGGACTTGGGATTAAATCCCAGCCGACACCTCGAACCTTCCCAAGCTTTACAAGCAAATTAGTGGTCTAATCCAGTATCTGCTAATTACTGGCTATGTTACTTTGGACAAGTCCTTAAATCTCTAAAAGGAGGATATTAGTAACTACCCTGCAGTGTTATGTCAGGATCAAAGGCATACTGAAGTTAAAACACTTAGCACAGGGCTTTACGCAGAGATAGTACTCAATAAATGGTGTCTAATCTTATGATAATGTACAAAGAGTTTGAGACTTTAAATGGGAGGTAAAGTTTGAGCTGGGCGGTAAAGTTGAAGAGAAGAGGGAAAACAACCTATAAAATAGTATGTTGAAGTTTATTTTAAGGGTCTGTGTATATTTTTCTGAAAATTGGGTCCTTAGCTATCATCCTATTGTCAGAAGGATTCATGGCTTCAAAAAAAAAGTAATGAATGTTTCGCTTGGACTCTAAGAATGCTAAAAAGAGCCTTAAAATTTTTATTTTACATGTGGTTCCTTGGAAATATAATGAGATAGTTGAGTGCTAGTTTATTAGAGAGTGCTCTTAGAAAATACAGCCAAGCCAGGAGTGGTGGCCCATGCCTTTTTACAAAATCCCAGTACTTGGGAGGCTGAGACAGGAGGATCACAGGTTAGAGGCCAGGCTCAGCAATTTAGCAAGACCCTGTTTCAAAATTAAAAATAAAAGGGGATGGTGTTATAGCTGAGCGGTAGAATGCCCCTGGGTTCCATCCCCAGCACCTCCCCCACCCCCACCTGTAAGAAGTAGTGGAAGGCAGCATCAGGTGACTCAATGCAGCAGCATCTGAGGCCTCAGCTGTCTAACAGGAAGCTCCGGGGTTTGGATGGTTCTTATAGGTGTCCCAAACCACCCAGGGCGCTTGTTTGTGCTCCCACAGCAACCAGTTATTGGCCTGTTACCCCTTGACCATGGAGTTTCCTGAGACTAAAGGCAGTGTCCAGTGAGGAAGAAACTCAGAGGAGAGAATTTGAATAGAGCATCCTAGTACCCACTCAAGTATTCTTTAGGTTTTCCAATCCAACTAGCAAACTAAAAAGGCTGGCAGAAGACTGAGGGTAGATGCAATGTCCACATAAGTGTCTGTCGTGGATTGTGTATCCTGTTAATTCCATTTTGTCCCACATCACTGCCATCTCTATCACGACAGGTGAAGGACTCTGGTGATCCTTTCCTCTGCTCCCTCTCAGATAGATGCTTCTCCCCAGCGCTCCCCCAGGGAACTGCTTTTCTCCTTCTGGGTCCTTTGATTTTTGTCTTCTGGAATCCTTTTTGTCTCTGTACCCCGAATTGTGATGGAAGCTGGCATAGAGAGCCAAACGTGTTTTTTTAATAAATGAATGGATGAATGCATCTACTGACTTAGAATATATTCTCTATATTTCTAGAGAGACTTTGCTGGGCAGCAGGCACTCCTTTACACAATTTATTATAGATTATATTTCTGTTTGTGACCCCTTTCCACCTTAGCAGAATAGTGGTCTCACTGTTGTAGTTTTATTATACTTAACCCAGTTTTGTAATGTGCTTTTTCTTCTCTTTCAATCCGTATTTGCATTTTTCCCAACCAGTCTTGCCAGAGATATGGTGATCTTATTAAAAATGTCAAGGAAACTCGTTTGTTTTTTATTAATCTCTTTCTCCATTTTACTTCTCTGTTCATTAATTTCTGTGTAAACTTACTAAATATTTTATAAATTTTTTGAAATTAAAATAAGATGAACCTACCTCAGATGTTTTTCTGGCTCAGACTGGAAACCTTTGAGGTTCAACATTTGTTTGTCTAAGGGTTTTTTAATACAGGTTATTAATTTTAATGTGGTCAAATTCATCAATCTTTCCTTACTTTGTGCTTTTTATGTTCTATTTTAAAAAATCTTTCTAGTTCAATGTCTATATGATTTTCACTTATATTTTCTAATAATTAAAGTCTTATCAAGGACTTGGCTAGTTTTCTTTTTCTGTATAGGATGAGTTAGGGCTACAATTTTTCTTTCCATATGAATAGCCTATTTTTCCCAACTCATTCATTGCATTGTCACTTGCTCCTTTCTGCACCAATCTAATAGGTCACCTTTGCCACACACCAAACTCCATCCATCCATGGGGTGTGTTTCTGGCTTTTTGATGTGTTCCACTGGTCACTTTGTCTTTTCGTTATCAGTTCCACATTTTCTTATTAGTAAATCCTAATGACAGGAAAAGCAATTTTTCCGTGGTTAGAAAACCATCTTTCTTCTACAGAAAGGAAACTCTTGGCTTTTTCCTTTCTAGACACATTTTAGAGCCAGCTAATCTGAATTTTGTTGCATTTACACTTAATCTGTAGATCAGTTAAAGAAGAATTACTATTTTCATGATATGAAGTTTTCCTAAGTATAATAATACACTCTGCATGCATTTAAGTCATCCTTAATGTCCCTAGTTTTGTAACTTTTCTAAAGAGATTTGCATGAGTTTTTTTTTGTGGTACTGGGGATTGAACCCAGGGGCATTCTACCTCCCCAGCCCTCATTTTATTCTTTATTTTGAAACAGGGTCTCACTAAGTTGCGGAAGACATCACTAAGTAGCTGAGGCTGGCCGCTAACCTGTGATCCTCCTGTCTCAGCCTCCCAAGTACTGGGATTATAAGTGTGTGCCACCACGCCCAGCTTGCATGACTTTTTTTAAGATCAATTTCTAGGTACTTGCCATCTACTATGAGTGATATCTTTTAAATTATGAATTCTAGCTGTTTGTTGCTGGTTTATAGAAGTGTTATTGATTGCATATTCTATTTTTAGCCATCTTGATAAATTCCTCTTATTTTTAGTAATTTTGTAAAGGGGCAGTCTACCTCTGAGCTACACTCCCAGCCCTATTTTATTTTTTATTTTGAAACAGGGTCTCAATAAGTTGTGGAGGGCCTCACTAAATTCCTGAGGCTGGCCACGAACTTGCAATCATCCCGTCTCAGCTTCCCAAGTACTGGGATTACAAGGGTGCCGCCACGCCCAGCTCAAGACCACACCATTTTAATTTAAAATAACTTGTAATATGATTTAATATCTGGTAGGACTTGCCTCTCCCCACATTGCTGTACTTTTTCAGGGTTTTAATGACAGTCCTCATTGATTATTAAATACAAATTTTAGAACCAACTTCTTTAACTCCAGACAAAAACTTAACATTTTTATTGTGTTAATTTTATATATTTATGTGGAGAGCCTTAACATCTTTATGATGTTACATCATTCTAACAAAAATATATTTCTATTTGCTTTGTCTGTTTTTAAAGTTTTCCAAATGGGACGTATATACTTCCTATTAAGTTTATTTCTAGGTATTTTATCTGTTTTGTTATTTAATATAAATGACATCTCATTTCCATTAGTCCATTTAACTATTTTCTAAATCAAAGACTATGGACTTTTGTTTATTCATGTATGTCCTGCTACCTACATTACTAAATTCTCTTTTTTATTGGTATTAATTTAAAACTTGACTTTGAAGGCATTTTCTAGGTATATTATTCACACATATAACCTCTATCTTTCTAGTTCTTGTATCTCCTGTCTAATTCCATTGGCTGATACCTCAAATATAATGTTACATAATAGTGTAGATAATGGGCACTTTTGCCTTGTTCCTAACTTTCTAACTTTAGCAGGAAAACTTCCAGTGTTTCTTTTTTGAGTTATGTGTTAAGAAAATAGCCATTGATTACCATTTCTTAATTTCCTTTCTATGCTAGGTTGGGTATTGTATTTGTAAATTTCCTTCTCACTACCTACTAAGATGATAATTTTAGTGTGTGTGTGGTACTGAAGATCGAAGCCAAACTATACTCCCAGCTCTTTCTATTTTTTATTTTGAAACAGGGCCTCACTAGGTTGCTGAGAGTCTGGACTCTAACCTGCAATCCTCTTATCTCAGCTTCTCAAGTATTGGGATTACAGGTGTGCACCACCATGCCCAGCTGTAAGATGATAATATAAATTTTCTCTTCAGATAAACTAGGGTAATTCACAATATTTGGGGGGGTGATGGAGTACCTTTTTCAATTTGTACAAAGTCATCATGATGTCCATGTTTTACTGTCTAGTCATCTGTTTGGAATGCTAATTCTCCCAGGTATCAGTATAGCTTATTCTTATTTTCTTTATGTCTTTGTTCAAGGTCACTTTTGTAGTAAGATATATTCTAACTATCTCATTTAAATCAGACATTGCAATGCTGACGAGGATGTGGGAGAAAACAAACACTTATACACCACTGGTAGAGGTCAGTACGGAGGTTCCTCCAAATACTAGAAATGGCACCACCATCTGACCCAGCTATATCACATGACCAACTATTCCACCATATGACCCACTCATACCACTCCTCAGTATCTTTCCAAAAGAGTTGATACATATACATATACATATGTTATAGCTGCACAGTTATAACCATGCTATGGAACAAATCCATGTGTCTGTCAATAGATGAACAGTAAAGAAAATGGGGTATATACACACAATGGAGTTTTACTCAGTCATAAAGAACAAAACCGTGTCATTTGAGGAAAATGGATGGAACTAGAAAGCATCATGCTAAGTGAGATCAGTCAGGCTCTGAAAATCAAGGGCTACTTTTTTCTCACATGTGGAAGCTAAAGGGAAAACAGGAAAGAAATGAGACCTCATGAAAATGAGGAGAGAGATGAGTGGAATAGTGGAAGGGGTTTGGGGAAGAGAAGAGGGGAGGGAAGAGGAAGCTTGGGGAAGGAAAGAGACCACATAGTGGTATGAGTGTATATTACTACAAATAGATCCCTATGAACCTATCATATGTGAGGAGAGAGGGGTAGGGAAATGATGGAGGGAGGAAAGCACAGTAAAGTTTTGTGTGCATGTATGAATGTATCACGTTGAATCTCACTATGATATATAATATAATTACAGTGCAACAATAAAAATAAGATAAATTGCACATTACTGTCCTCCTTTGGCACCCCTATGTCCCCTAGCCCATTTCTATTTATTCACACTTAAAACTTTCTAACATACAGTATATATATTTTGATACTGGGGATTGAACCTTGAGCTACATTCCAGCTCTTTTCTTGAAACAGGGCCTAAGTTGCTGAGGCTGGCCTTGAACCAAGTATCCTTCTGTCTCAGCCTCCCAAGTACCAGATTACAGGCATGTGCCATTGTACCTGGCCTCTATCATACTATATATTTATATATATTTATTTTTTATGCTTATTGCATGTTTTCTGTCTGTATTATAAATATACTTTTATGAGGCTGGGGAATTAAGTATTATTTTCTTACTGACATATTTCCAATGCTTAGAGCAGTGCTTGGTGGGTAGTAAGTATTTAAAAATATTTTTTGAGCCACAGGTCATGGTACACACCTGTAATCCTAGTACTTGGGAGGCTGAGATGGGGGTCACAGGTTTGTGGCCAGCCTCAGCAACTTAGCAAGGCCCTCTGCAACTTAGTGAGACCCTGTTTCAAAATTAAAAAATAAAATAGGGCTGGAATGTGGCTCAGAGATAGAATACCTCTGAGTTCAGTCCCTAGTACCACCAAAAAAAACTTTTTTTAACTGAATCAATGTGTAGAGATTGGAGCCTACTAAGGAATAATGGGGAGCACTTGGACTTGAGCCTCCTATTCAAGATGAGCTTCAAATAAAACATTTTAATGTCATTTCTAAATGAGATTGCATTTACAGTCATTGAGATAAATTAAGGAGATTGAAAGATTTTCATTGTAGAACTTTTTTACATTTTGTCCCATTTCTGGGCCTTATAGCCTGAAGTGTACCATTAATTAATGTATTTTATTAATCCTGTGATTATTTGTGGATAGCTTGGTTATATTACTTCTATTAAAATTTTATGTACTAAAAACATGAACAAACCAGGCATATTTTGTTAATGTTTTACAAGTGCACACCTGTAATCCCAGTACTTGGAAGGGTGAGCCAGGAGGATCATAGTTTGCAGCCAGGCTCAGTCAACTTAGACTCTAAGCAAACTAGTGAGACCCTAATGAAAATAAAAAATAAAAAGGGCTAGGGGTGAAGCTCAGAGGTAGATTACCCCTGAGTTCAATCCCCAGCACCACAAAAATAAATAAATAAAATAATAAATAAAAATGTAAAAAAGGGGGGGAGCAGTGCACCTTTTAGGTAGAATGCCTCTGGGTACAATCCCCAGGACCATAAATAAATAAATAAATACATAAATACATACATACATACATAAATCATTTGCAGGAAAATGGATGGACCTGGAAAACATTATGTCAAGTGAGATTAGCCAGTCACAGAAAGTGAAGGGTCAGTCATGTTTTCTCTCATATGGGGAAGCTTAGGGAGTAATGGGGATACAAGAGAGACTTTTTAGATAATGGAGGAGAAACGCCAGGGGAGTGATAAAAAGGGTCTAGGGGAGGGTGATGGGGAGGAGGGAGAATCAAAGAAGGAAACACTTCTACTGAAGTTATGTACATATGTGAAATTACCAATATCAGTATCAATATCATGTTTGGGGAATGGGAGGGAGCCTGGGGGAAGCCCACCAAGTGCTGTGCGCATGTATTAAATTATGATGTGAGACCACAATGCACCCATAAAAGTAATACAAGTATATAAGAATAAGTGAATAAAAGTTAAAAAGGGGCCAGTAGCTCGGAGGTAGAATGCCCCTAGGTTCAATCCCCAGTACCCACACCCCCCCCACACACTGGGGGGGGGGGAGGGAAGGGAAGAGAAGAGAAAAAGAAAAAAAGAAGAAAGAAAAAATCCAAAACATTGATAGGTTCAATGTAAACATTTAAATATGTCCTGTTTTCTGTGATTGTGCTTTGGCATGTCTTCATTTTAAAATGTATATTGAGAATCTTCAGGAAAGTATCAGGAGAGGGGGGACCCCTGAGTCCCCAACAGACACCTCCTGCTCACTACTCTCTGCCACTGTTTTTTCTCCTGAACCACTGTTGAGCCCTTCTGCTAAATATGTCACTGTGTCTTTAATTGCTTTGTCAACTTGAGCTAGGAGTTAGAGATAACTTTTGCTATAAAGAGTTAAAATATCTGAGATTTAAACCATTGTACGTTTTAGAAATAGGAATTTGAGAACAAATTAGATTTTTCTAATAGAAATGTTCTGAGCTTAAAGCCCTAAAGGGGAGTAAAGAAACCAATTAACTTTAATTTAAATAATCATGTCTTAAGTAGCAAATGAACCAAGTTCTATTGTTAGAGAACAACTGTATTAAATTCCCCAAAGGTTAGCTTCAAACTGGTATTAATGCAGTGGTTTCTTGTCTAACTAATGAAATGCGTTTCTTTTGGTCACTGTAACCTCTATTAGTTGTCTTGCTGGACATTGTTATTGAGAGTAGAAGAGATTGAAAGCTCAAGGATAGAATAATTGTGGGAAATTTCCATTGATGTTCCTATTGTTAGTAACTTCTGTAAAAGTAACAAACAAAACGGCTAATAATTTTATTCCCAAGAGGAAAAAAATAACTTAAGAAAATGTTAGAACAATATGGAGGATCCTCAGACAAATGGGAATGAACCTACTATATGATCCAGCAATACCACTTCTGGGTATCTACCCAAGAGAATGGAAACCAAACTACCAGACTGATGCATGTGTATCTATGTTTATAGCTGCACAATTCACAATAGCCAAACTATGGAAGCAGCCAAGATGTCCATCGACAGATGAATGGATTACAAAACTATGGGATATGTACACAATGGAATTTTACTCAGCCATAAAGAAGAACAAATCATGTTATTTGCAGGGAAATGGATGCAACTGGAAAATATTATGTTAAGTGAAATCAGCCAGTCACAAAGAGTAAAGAAGCATATGTTCTCCCTAATATGCAGATGCTAGGGAGAAGATGGGGCATGCAGATGGAAAAGGAGAGACCCTCGATAAACAAGTTGATTTGACCGAAGGGGATAGACGGGAGGTGGGGGGGGGCACCCGAATGTACATCAAGGTTACTCACTAAACCGAACTGAGATGGAGGGAGGGCGAGGGAGCGGGGTGGGAATCTAGGGAAGGGGTCAAATGAGAAATGTGGGCACATATGTCGTTATTAATTTGTACCTAACAAAGATGTATGCTTACAACCCATGAATAAAATAAATAAATAAATTAGAAGTATAACTACGAAAAAAATAAAGATAACAATAAAATATGAAAAAGAAAAGTTAGAAAAGCTTATTTTTTACTCTAAAACCTCTATGTGTGTATGGCATATATGATTTTCTATTTGAACTTGCTACTTAAAAATAATGTATTTGTGATGATGACAGATCACTATTGCCATTTTAGATATAAACATGCCCACTATTTATAGGCATAATGGCTGAATTTCTGCCAATGTCTAAATATTAGAGCAACCACTACAAATATTAAGGAGATATATTATTAATAAGGTATAAAAGGCATGTACTAAACTCTGGCAGTGGGTTAACGCCTGGAGATTTATTTTGGATGAGTTAATGTCATAGAGTAGAAAGAGCATGAGTTTGGCAAATAGTTGGAAGCCAGATCATGGAAGGATTTAAATGCCATGTTCAAAGACTTAAACTCTATTTTTTCTCCTGCCATCTCTTTTGATTTCTTCCTCTTCAAAAGCTATAATAGTGGCCACCAGAAATCAGGCTGACCTCACTGGGATTATCTCCTTACCCATCATAAGGGATAATAATCCTATATTCCAGGAGTCCCAGGAGAATTAACAGAGGAAAGATGTGCCACCGGGTCCAGCACACTATGATACTCAATGGATTTTGGCTTTAGTGTTATTTTCTAGAAATGAAATGTCGCTTTCTGCTCTCCCTTACCAATTTTGCACATCAGTGTCACATTTTATCCCTTACTAATGTTTCTGTGTTCTTGAGAGAAACTTTTCACTTCTTTATGGTATTTTGGGGATGTCTAAGGAAAGCACTATAGAATTTACCAAAATGGAAAATGCATAAAAAGAGTCAGAAGTGTTAGTGTATCAAAGCCTTGGCTTTCTGTAGACACTTTTTGCACAGCTACTGCCTTTGGGGACAAGAAGACCTGTGTCCTTGTCCAATTATTTATGCAAATCAAGACAGTTGTTTTCCCGGGAAAGGTTTGGTGAAATGATGCTATAGAAAATCCAGTGCATTTCCATGATTAGCTTGTTCAACAGCAATACTATTTTGCAGCAAAAGGGAAATAATTTTGCAGTGTTCCCCTGTCCCCATACCAAGAAGCACATAATATCAGGTTTGTGTTGAAACTTTTCCTTCCAAAATGTCGTAACCCCACTCGAAAGAGAATTAAAATCCCGTTATTTTAATTTACATCTAGCCACAAGATAAGTAAAGTTATCATTGAAATTCTAATTAAATGGGATGATTGACTAAGGTAGCACATCAAAGAAGAGAAGTGAATATGATAAGTCGAAGACTTATTAATTAGTCTGCGTGGAAGAAATTCCAGGGATGTCAAGCTGAGCCTGCTGCAAGGAGAAAAAAAAGCAGACAAGAAAACGCTCGTTTCTTTGAAGTTAGGAACTGAGATAGAGATGGAGGTAATTGCGTCTGACTGGATCCAGTAATGAAGAGCTGTAAATCAGACCTCAGAATCGAAGGAAAGATTCAAGTAACGAATGTGGCTGCCCCCCCCTGCTGCGAAGAAACAGAATGTGGAGTGCACTAATTGACCCAGCCTATTTCCCAGTAGTTCGCTGTTATTATTTATTAATTTTTAATTTCTGAATTATTTACGTCCTGGGAAATTATTCTTGACAGCCTGTTAGGCGTGCCAAAGTTAATGGGGGATGAAAGGACTGGTTCCAGAATTAGCAGGGATATAGTCACCGGCTACTGGATTTAATGATTTGGGAAAGAAAAATTGATTTCACACAGCGTGTTACTTTATACTACTTTAGGGATACACCAAGTATTTGATTAATTGAGGAATAACTGATTCAAAGTATATTTGAAGTGTAAATGAGGTACAGTGCTCAGCTGTTTACGTTTCCCCCTTTCACAGAGAGCTCAATTTTCTTGAAGCTGATGATTAAAAGCTGATGAAGACACACTTGTCTGCTTTGAATGCACACCTGTTTGATTTGTGTTCTGCTCCGAAGGGAGGAATACCCGAAAATCCTAGAGGAGGTCTCTTCCTGCTCCCTTCCTAGCTTCCCTCCAGGCCAAGGACGCAGTGGGAGGCACAACCTGTGACCCTTAAGAAAATTTCTTATTGGCTTTCACATGGCAGTCAGAAAAAAGTAGTGCTTGCTAAGGAAGTGAGGAGCAAAGAGAAAGAAAATGTATTCAAAGGGAACAATGACTTTAGTGAATAGGAAAAGAGGATTGGTGTATTAGGGAAACTCGTGAGGCAGAAGCATGCCGTGCCACCGCTCAGCCCTTCTCCCTTCTGGCCGACTCGTTAGCCTGCCTGGGCCAACTGTTAACCCTGTCCATTTGCCTCTGGCCTCGCCCTCTAACTGGTCTTGTTATATCAAATCTTCCTCTTCCACTGTCTTCTCAAGTTTTAAGATGCAAACAAATCACTTGGGGCTCTTGTACAGACTTAGACACTATTGTGTCTGGGAGCAGGGCCTGAAATTCTGCATTTCTAATATGCTAACAGGTGGAATTCATGGTGCTGGCTCTTGACCACTCTGAACAGCAAGGTCACACAAAACCCTGAAAACTCATTTAAAAAACAAAAACAAAGAAACAATGCCTTTTCTTTCCTTTTTTTTTTGTACTAAGAATTGAACCCAGGACATTCTAGCTCCGAGCTACACCCCTAGCCCTTTTTAAATTTTGAAACAAGGTGTCTCTAAATTGCTGAGGGTCTCTAAATTGCTGAGGCTGGCCTCAAGCCTGCTATCTTCCTGTCTAAATCTCCCAAGTACTGAGATTACAAGTGTGTGCCACCACTCCCTGCAAAACAATGCTTTTAACCATGTAACTCTGTCACTAAGAAAATTTAAGTGGCCTCCAGTGCCTACAACTAAATACAGATTTCTTTGCCTGGCACTCAACATCTCCCTAATACAACTATGACCTGCCCTCTTGGGCTTATCCTGCACGTTCCCATCTCCAGGCCCTTGTTCATGCAGTTTCTTTTTCATGTAGAGCTGGTCTTTGGAAATTCTACCAGCGCCTCGAGGTGTATTTCAAATGCCAGTGTTGGCTTTCCTAACCTTCTCCCTCTCAACAAGACATCAGATCTCTTTCAAATTCTTTCTCTCAGGTCTGTTTCCCATTTTTTTGCCATGTGGCATCTTCAGTCTTATGCTATTGTTATTAATTCAGTTAATTTCTCTCTATTTACATAGGGTTGGTGTGTCATACAGGAGTAGACACTGTATCTTACCTCTGCATCCCCCACCCCCAACAGCACAGGTGCAGAGCAAAGTGTATCTGGCAAATACCTCAGTGAAAGTGAACTTTGTGTGAGAATGTATCACACAGCTCCTACTCTTCCAAATTTGCAGCATTTCCAAACTCCTCAAAAATAGCTCACAGAAACCGGGAGTGGGATTACATGCCTGTAATCCCAGTACTTGGGAGGCTCATGGGTTCCGGTCCAGCCTCCATAGCTGAGCTAGACCCTGTTTTGAAATAGAAAATAAAAAAGGGTTGGAATGTAGCTTGGAGGTAGAATGCCCAGGGGTTCAATTCCCGGTACCAAAACAAAAGCAAAAAACAAAAAAACCCAACCCAAACCAAAACAACAACAAAACAAAAAAACTCCCAGATTCTGACTGTTTGCTACTTTAGCTTGTTCATTTCTGCACTTACACATTGACTCCTAAGCACCTGAGGGGTTTGTGTCAGGGCATGGTCAGGGCATGGCCAGGGCCTGGGAATGCGGAAGTGAAACGGTAGTCCTGGCCCCTAAAAGCTGGTAGCCCCCCACACTGTATGTCCTGCTCTACCATTTTGATATCTCCTAATTCAAGCTCCCAAATATAAATTATCTAACAATTTATTCATCTTACAAGAAGCAAAACTGTTCTTGATAATTCTTGCAACTGTGATTACCTCAGAATACAGACTGCTATGAATCCTGAGGGACTTTCTAATGTATGTCGATTTTGCATTTATCATTTTCTTCTCCAAAATATTTTAAAATCCTTAAAGCCTTGGCCATTCTCCACAGTTCTTACCATCCCATCCGCACCCCCAAAGCCCAGTTTCCAACCTTGCACCAGATCTCAAACTGTGGCTGCCACTTGCCCCAGGCTCCCAAAAGGTAGGGCTTCATAATCGTTTAACAAAAACTCGTCCCACATAAATTTTTTTTCAGGTTCTTTCTCCTTCTTTTCTTTCTCCTCTTCTCTCTGTGTTTTCTATTTGTAGATCTCATACTCTTCTGGCTGATTTCCAACCTTAGCCCCTAAATGCAGAGAAAAAAGGCATTTTAAAAAACCTCTTTTTACATTTACCATAAAAATCCAGTGAAAATAAACCACAACAAGAAAATGTGTCATGAAGTCTATGACAGAGAATTGTCTAGGGGTCTAACTACTTAAACTAATGAAGAAAATTATATTGTGGTTCTTTAGTGACAAGCAGTAGAAGCCAGCTCTGAGTAACAAGCAAAAAAGAAGGAGAAAAAGATGAAGGATTACCTGGGAAGAGACAATCAAATTCAGTGGAACTGAATTGAGGAAATCAACAGTGGCATCCAGGGAGAGGCTGGTCTCCTGACCCCACATTAGGAGAGCCTGTGGGCTCTGGATTACTCTCCCCCTAAGAACCAGCATAGAAGTGGGGTAATGCCATGGAGAGCAGTGTGGAGGTTCCTCAGAAAATTGGGAATGGATCCAACATACGATTCAGCTATCCACTCCTGGGTTTCTTTCCAAAGAGACTGAAATCAGAATATTATAGTAGTACATGCATATCCATGTTTATAGCAGCACAATTCACAATAGCCAAGTGTCCATCAACCTAGGTGTCCATCAACAGATGAATGGATTACAAAATTATGGAATATCCACACAATGGAATTCTATTCAGCAATAAGAACAAAATTATGTCATTCGCAGGAAAATGGATGGACCTGGAGAACATTGTTCTAAGTGAGATCAGCCAGGCACAGAAAGTATTTTCTCTCCTATGTGGAAGCTAGGGAGCAATCAGGATACAATGGGGAGGGACTGGAGGAGAAATCCCAGTGGAGTTGTTGTGGGATAACACGGTCCCAATCGTGGGCCCTTGGCCTCCGTGATAAAAAGAATTTTAACACGTACCAGTCAGGAACAAAAGGCAGGTATTTATTCAGGAAAATAAGGGACTCAGGAAAACAGGTAAGTGGAGATCTTCCGGGCCATGCAGGCAAGAGAGAGAGGAGAAAGGGAGGAAAGGGCTTTTTATAAACTTTTAAGAGGGGTGGGCACAGAAGCAGTCAGGACCTCCTCCTTCTTCAGGTATAGGTGGGCGATAGGTGGGTGTTCCAAGTTGGATCCTCCTCTTCCTCAGGTTTCAAGATGGATCTGACCTTGGCCCTGAATCCCAGGTGGGGGCAGGGATTCAGGGGATTAGGGTGTGGGGCCTCCTAAGAACTTCCGGATTTTAAAACTGTATTTTTCCCTTTCTTCCCAATGTCTCCTTCCTGCCTAAATTTTATTTCTTCTATTCTACCTCATCAGAGTGAGGGAGGTGGTCTGGCCAGGAAGGGAGGGGGGTGTTGGCTAATGAAGGAAATGCCTCCACTGATGTTTGTACACACATGGGAATACCAACGCCAATCTCAGTACCCTGTATGTGGAAGGGAAGGAGTGGAGAGGGAGCCGGGGTTGGGGAAGCTCACCAAGTGCTGTGTGCACCTAGGTCCCTATCACTATTACCTACATTAGGATGTGAGACTACGATGCACCAATAAAAGTATATACAAACTGAAAATAATAATATTTTTTAAAGTGGGATGATACAAAGAGAATACAAATGATTAGAGCTGAGCCATTCTCCTGGGAAAGACTAGCCACTAAGCCCTTTATCCCCAGAGCCATCTTGATTCTGGTTCTTCTCAAGCTGTGGCTGTTCAGCTTTTTCGTCAACTGATTTTTATCACCGGAAGCCCAAGCTCCTAACAGCAGGTGCTCATCAGAGGCTGGCTCATCCTCCATGTGTGGATCTGATGGGAATGGACTGGCTTGTGCCCTATTGCAGCTCCAAAAGACTGGCTGAGAATGACATCCTTAAAGAAAAGGTGGTCAAAGGGAGCACCAATGAAAGGGTTTTTTTTTTTTTTTTTAGGGGTGGGAAGAGGTAGGGTGGGCATTGGAGATTGAACCCAGGGGCATTCTCCCTCTGAGCTGCACCCCCAGCCCTATTTATTTATTTATTTATTTATTTATTTATTTATTTTGTTTATTTGTGTGTGCACATGCACTACTGGGGATTGAACCCAGGGGCATTTTACCTCTGAGCTACAACCCCAACCCTACTTTTTAAATTTTTTATTTTGTTAGTTTGAAACAGGGTTTCACTAAGTTACAGCGAGCCTATCACTAAGTTCCTGAGGCTGGCCACGAACTTGCAATCCTCCTGTCTCACCCTCCCAAGTACTGGGATTACAAGTGTGCACCACTACACCCAGCTAAACAAGGTCTCCCTAAGTTGCTGAGGCTGGCCTTGAATGTGTGATCCTCCTGTCTCAGCCTCCCAAATATTGGGATTACAAACATGTACCACCATGACAAGCTAAGGGCAATATTTTGAAGTATTACTTAGCCAGGCATGGTGGTATACGCTTGTAAGCCCAGTACTTGGGAGGTTGAGACAGGAGGATTTCAGGTTTGAAAACAACCTCAGCAAGTAATGAGACTCTCAGCAACCTAGTGAGACCCTTGTTGGGGTCTTAGCCCAGCAGGCCCAGAGAGACCTCGCCTCAAGATGACGCCTGGCAGAGTGCCAGTAGCAGCTGCAGGTGGTAACATCCTAGAGCTGTGCCACATCAGAGCGCATGCGCCAGCATGTCAGAGCATGGACAGTGCGTGCCCAATAGGAGGCTATAGTGTTACTTAAGTTGCCTGAGTGATCTACTCCCTGATAGGCTCACTGTGCTTCCTCTTTACAGCTCCTCCCATGAGGGAGAGGGAGAAGAGAATAGAGAGGGAGTAAGAGAATAGGGAGGGAGAAAGAGAGAGAGAGAGAAGAATAAAGAAGCTTGCACCATTCCTGTGTGATTGTCGTCTCTTTGGGCCCTCGCAGACAAGGGTCCGGGGGACGATAGGCCTTGTTTCAAAATAAAAATAAAATAGGACTGGGGGTATAGCTCAGAGGAAGAATGCCCCTGGGTTCAATCCATGGTAACACACACACACACACACACACACACACTACTTAAAAGTCCAAACCATATAGCTTATAGAAGGGTAATGATAGAAATTATTTTGGTAATGATGAGGTAGAATAGAAGGAATAAAAATTTAGGCAGAAAGGAGCCAGATTGGGAAGGAAAGAAAAATGGTTTTGTTTCAACAGAGCTTGCTCATCCTAAAAAGCAAGGCCTATTCACAATGGGCTGACTCCACTTTGTAAGTCTCAAAGGCAATTTTTCAGAGCTTCATTTGCCTCTCAAAAGGAAGTCACTCACACCTATTGTAAGAAAGACCCTACATCCCAGACTTCCTGTCTCCACTCCTACCTAGGGTTTTTTTTTTTTCCCTACATTTTTTTCTAGACCCCAAGGGCGGGGGACCTATATCCCATGCTGCCCCAGGTTCCCTATTCCCCTGCCCTGGATCCCAAAAGCCAGCCTCTCGGGAGGCATGGTATAAAAAGGAGGAGAGACCACACACTCACTCTCTTTTGCCTCCACTGCTCCCTGCCATGTGCTCTTGTTCCCAGCTGTAATCCCTGAGACTCCTGAGATGACCCTTGTGTACCTGTCCCTTTCCTTAAAACTACTGCCTTTGTCCCTATCTGGGGCATGTTGAAATTCTTTTCACCATGGAGGCCAAGAACCCGAGAGACATCGTGTTGTCCCACAACAGTAAGATATTTTTAGTGGATAAATTTATATCAGCATATGAATGAGGAGTAATTCAATCTGCTAGTTATTAAGGAATATTACAAATCAAAACTCATTATGGTTCTGGTGTAGGAACAGACAAATGGAACAAAATAGAGGGTTCAGAGATAGAGCTGTGTGTTTGTGGGAATTTGATATATGGTAAGTATTGTAAAAACACCAAAGAGGGATGTTTTATTTGGTATATGATATTGGGAAAACTACACCATCACATTTATTTATTTATTTATTTATTTATTTATTTATTTATTTTTTGTGGTATTGGGGATTGAACTCAGGGGCATTCTACCTTCGAGCTATACCCCCAGCCCTATTTTTTTTTTTATGCTTTATTTTGAAACTGAGTCTTACTAAGTTGCGGAGTGCCTCACTAGGTAGCTGAGGCTGGCCGCGAACCCGGATCCTCCGGTCTCAGCCTCCCAAATGCTGGGATTACAAGTGTGCGCCACCACGCCCGGCTCACCATCACCTTTAGAAACATTTGAACACTTACCTTACACATGCAAAGATGGAATCTAAATGAATTAAAAACCTAAAGGAGAAAGGAAAGACTCAGAGCCAGTAGAAGAAAATAAAGAAAATGGCTGCCATGAGAACATAAATGATAAGTAAAAAAAATATGATTCAAATACATTAGTTTTATGGCTCTTTTGTTTAGTTCAGGACACCAAAAATGAAGTTAACAGATGAGAAGACAGTTGTAGCATCGAGAACTAACAAGGGATAATATTTAGATCAGTATTTGTCCACTAGAATAAAAGGTGAGCCACATGTATAGTTTAAACTTTTCTAGTAGTCACATTAAAAGGTAAAGAAAGAAGGCTGAGACAGGAGGATGGCAGATTCAGGCCAGCCTCAGCAACTTAGAGAGACCTTTTTTCAAAATAAAAAATAAAAAGTGCTGGGGGGCTGGGGTGTATCTTGGAAGTAGAATGCCCCTGCATTCAATCCCTGCCTCCACAATAAAATAAAATAAAAAGAAAGTGCAATTAAAGCTGGACGTAGTGGTGTGTAGTACTTGGAAGGTTGAGTTAGGAACATCCCAGGTTTGTGGCCAGCACATGTTAACTGTTTCAAAATAAAAAAAATGAAAAGGGCTGAGGGTATAGTACAGGAGTAGAATGCCCTGGGCTCACTCCCCAGTAACACACACACACACACACACACACACACACACACACACAAATTAATTTTAATGATATATTTTATCTGATATATCCAATATAATTTTAACATACAATCCCAAAAGAAAATTATTAGTGAGATATTTTACATTTTGTACTAAATGTTTGAAATCCAGTGGTGTATATTTTATTTTAAGAACACTGCTTAAAGGAGCTAAACAAATAGTAAAGATTTTAACTAATGGAAAAGAATTTTTATATACGTGTTGTATTTTTAAGTACATTCTAACATAGACAATAAATTTTCATTGGAAATACATAATTTGTAGTATATTTCATAAAAAGTAGATTCACATACAAGCTATTTTACACATACTTTAAAACTTTCTAACAGCCATATATAGTTGCCAAATTACATAATATTTTGATCATAATTAAAGTTTCCATGCCACAGCTCCTTAATACCTGGATCTTGAGCAAGGCTCGGTCCGCTGGAGTCCTGAAAGGCAGATGATTTCAAAAGAAGGAATGCGTGGCATATCCCACTTTGTATTATGTCATATTCTGGAAATTTTGAGTGCTTTGGGTTTTGCTTTTACATTAATTATAAAGAAAAAATTCTTAGAAAAACATAGTGGTCCAATGGATAGTGATTTCTTAATATTAGCTGAAAAAGCAGTGCTTCAAGACAAACCCATATAAGGAATTCATTAACCTCTTACAAGCATTAGTTAAGAAACAGGCTTTGTAAGTTTATCTAAATGGTTACTACAAATAGTCTTTTGCCCACTCCCACCTTGTCTCCCTGGAATTTTACAGGATACATTAACCCTCTAGCTACCTGAGATAAAGATAAGAACACTGCTTAAAGGAGCTAAACAAATAGTAAAGATTTTAACTAATGGAAAAGAATTTTTATATATGTGTTGTATTTTTAAGAATTTTTATGTACTAAAAGAACTTTTTTTTTGCGGTACTGGGGATTGAACTCAGGGGCATTCTACCTCTGAGCTATACCCCCAGGCCTATTTTTTATTCTTTATTTTGAAACAGGGTCTCACTGAGCTGAGGTTGGCCGTGAACCTGGATCCTCTAGTCTCAGCCTCCCAAATGCTGGGATTACAAGTGTGCATCACCACACCTGGCTACTAAAAGAATTTTTATATGCGTGTTGTAATTTGTAAAAGATAACCTTTAGAAAAATGAGTTTGTAAAAATTCCTATTCTATATGCCTCATTGCAAAAAATAGTATAAAACAGCTACTAACAAACAATAAAACAGATATGCTTCTTCACTGCATTTGATGTGAGCATATTCTCTTGACCTCATCTCAATCCACACCTGTCAAAGGACCCCTGACCAACATCTGCCTCGAGGACTGGACCCCAGCATTTCCATAGTTGGATTCAGATTACAATATGCAAAGTGATTATTATTAGTTTTTATTATGAAAAGTTTCGATTTCAACATAAATTATTGTATCTGTCTGGCTAAATTGCATATAAGCTATTCATTTTTTCCAGAGTTTTAAATTTAGCCTATTTATATGTAGTGTGATATCTATGAGAAATGTCAATTACATTATCATTTTCTGTCTCTGATTAAAGAATGTTTACCAAACATTCCTTCCATTTTGGGAAAATACTACATTGGAATTAATAGTGCTCGACTCTTTCTCAATTCTCTTGTAATACTGTTAAAAAAACACAAAATCACTAAAACCATTGTTTCCCATTTCTTTCCATAGTTCTATAACTTGGCAATAACTCATAGTATTAGTGGATATATACTAAAAGACTTTTGAACCTCAGTACCAATAACACTTTTTATAGAATACACCTCAGAAAATTGAGCACAAATATTTTGAATATTTGAGCACAAATATTATGCAGTAGAACAAAAGCAATAAAGGAAACATCAATCTCTTGTATTAAAACTCCAATAAATCTGGATTTTTGACCTAGTATAGATGGGTCATCACCTGTTATTGAAATCCGTGCTTTTATATCTAGGTGCAATTCTTCATTGGTACCTATAAAAAATTAAGACATTTCTATACCACAAATTCAGTAGTTTGATAATGTTTCTTCATAATTTTGGAAGTCCTGTGAGGCAAAAATATACCCAAAGTATTAATGGACAATATCTTTTTTTTTTTTACCACATGAAATATCTAAAGCTAAAGGAAAGTAGTTGCAACTTTTCAAATTATAAATCAAAACTGGAGGTGGATGTCTGTAATTCCAGTAGTTGGGAGACTGACACAGGAGGACTGCAGATTATAGGCTAGCCTCAGCAACTTAGTGAGACTCATCAACCTAGTGAGACCTTGTTTCAAAAACAAAAACTAAAAGGGTTGGGGGTATAGTTCAGAGATAGAACAAACACCCCTAGGTTCAATCCCCAGTAAAACACACACACACACACACACACACACACACACACACACACACACAAAATTGATAAATCGACTGTTTTTTTTTATATTGTTGGCAAGGTTATGTAAACAATGGGCAATTGTTTGGTGATTTAGTTGAAGGTCTTTTCAAATACCCTCTTCTTATCATAAGAGACAAAGCAAGTCATTTTTTACTGGTAAGAGGAACAATCCAAGAGGATATAATGATAGTCAACATTTATTTTTTTCCAAACATAGGTGCAACCACTTTTATAAAACAAACTCTTTGTGACATTAAGTCAGACATAGATCCCAGTACAATAATATTAGGAGACTTCAATACTCCTCTCACACCACTAGACCATTCTTCTAGACAAAAGATCAGTAAGATGCCTCAGACCTAAAGAACACTATAAACCAAGTGGACCTACTAGACACAGACAGAATAGTCCATCCAACTACAGTTGAATACACATTCTTTTCAACTGCTCAAAGAACCTTCTCCAAAAATGGACCATATTCTGGGCCACAAAGCAAGCACTAGCAAAGTAAAAAAATGTGACATAACCTTCTGCATATTTTCAGACCATATTCTGGGCCACAAAGCAAGCACTAGCAAAGTAAAAAAATGTGACATAACCTTCTGCATATTTTCAGACCATAATGATACTAGAAATCAACTATAAGAAGTCGTAGAGAAACTTCATAAATACATGGAGACTAAACACCACACTGCTAAATGAGGAATAGGTCATAGAATAAGTAAGAGGGGAAATAAAGAAATTACTAGAAACAAATAAAAATAGAGACACAACATATCAAGATCTCTGGGACTTTTTATTTTGAAACAGGGTCTCACCTAAGTTGCGGAATGCCTCACTAGGTAGCTGAGGCTGGCTGCGAACCCAGATCCTCCGATCTCAGCCTCCCAAATGCTGGGATTACACGTGTGTGCCACCACACCCGACCTCTGGGACTTTTTTTATTTTTATTTTTTTATATAATAATTGGTGCATTGTAATCATACATCTTTGTTAGGTACAAGCTGATAAAGGCATATATGCACACATTGCTCATTTAACCCCTTCCCCAATTCCCACCCACTCCTTTGCCCTCCCTCCTTCCCAAGTTTATTTAGTGATTGACCTTGATATATTTGTGAAAGTACATCATGTACATTAGGGTGTCCCCCCCCCCACCCCGTCCATCCCCTTTGGTTAAGTCAACTTCTTTGCTTATCTAGGGTTTCTCCTTTTTCATCTGGAGACCCAGATGAAATTGCTGGATCATATGGTAGGTTCATTCCCATCTTCTCCCTAGCACCCGCATATTAGGGAGAACATATGCTTTTTTACTCTTTGTGACTGGTTAATCTCACTTAACATAATGTTTTCCAGCTGCATCCATTTCTCAGCAAATGACATGATTTTGTTCTTCTTTATGGCTGAATAAAATTCCATTGTGTACATATCCCATAGTTTTGTAATCCATTCATCTGTCGATGGACATCTTGGCTGTTTCCATAGTTTGGCAATTGTGAATTGTGCAACTATAAACATAGATACACATGCATTGGTCTGATAGTTTGGTTTCCACTCTTTTGGGTAGATACCCAGAAGTGGTATTGCTGGATCATATGATAGGTTCATTCCCATTCGTCTGAGGATCCTCCATACTGTTTTCCAAAGTGGTTGCACTAATTTGCAATCCCACCAACAATGTATTAGTGTTCCCACTTCTCCACACCCTCACCAGCATTTGTTGTTTGTGTTCTTGATGATTGCAATTCTGATTTGAATTGGGTGAAATCTCAAGGTAGTTTTGATTTGCATCTCTCCGATTGCTAATGATGTGGAACATTTCCTCATACATTTATTGGCCATTTGTATTTCTTCTTTTGTGAAGTGTCTATTTAAATCCTTTGCCCATTTTTTGATTGGGTTGTTTGTTTTCTTAGCTGTGAGTTTCTTGAGCTCTCTGTATATCCTAGATAATATCCTGATAGATACTAGACCTCTATCAGAAGAATAGCTGGCAAAAATGTTCTCCCACTCTGTGGGCTCTCTGTTGAGGTTCTTGATAGTTTCCTTTGCTGCACAGAAGCTCTTCAGTTCAATGCAATCCCATGTATTGATCTTCCTTTGAGTTGCTTGTGCTTTTGAGGTCTTGTTGAGAAAGTTTTGACCTGTGCCTATATGTTGAAGTGTTGGGCCTATGCCCTCTTCAAGTAGCTACAAGTAGCTCTGGCCTGTCTTCCAGGTCTTTCATTTACCTTGAGTTGACTCTTGTGCAGGGTGAGAAAATGGGGTTTATTTCCATTTTCCTGCATATGGTTAACCAGTTTTGCCAACACCATTTGTTAAAGAGGCTATCTTTTTTCCAGTGTATGTTTTTGGCTCCTTTGTCAAAAATCAATTGACTGTAAGCATATGGGTCTGTTTCTGAATCTTCTGTTCTGCTCCATTGGTCTATGTGTCTGTTTTTGTGCCAATACCATGCTGTTTTTATTACTGTGGCTTTGTAGTAGAGTTTGAAGTCAGGTATTGTGATACCTCCTGCATGGTTCTTGTTGCTAAGAATTACTTTGGCTATCCTGGGCTTTTTTTTGTTCCACACTAAAAACAAGAACAACACAAGGATGTCCATTATCACCTCTTCTGTTCAACATAGTACTTGAGACTCTAGCCAGAGCAATAAGGCAAGAGAAGGAAATCAAAGGGGTAAAATAGGGAAAGAGGAACTAAAATTATCCCTTTTTTGCAGATGACATGATACTATGCTTAGAAGACCCAACAAACTCAACCACAAAACTTATAGAACTGATCAACAGATTCAGCAAAGTGTCTGGATACAAAATCAATCTTAAAAAATCAGAAGCTTTTCTGTATGCCAACCATAAATCCACTGAAAAAGAAATCCAGAAAACATTTCCACGCACAATAGCAACCCCCAAAATAAAATACTTAGGGATAAACCTAACCAAAGAGGTAAAAGACCTCTATAAGGAAAACTATAAAAAGTTGAAAAAAGAAATTGATGAAGACCTTAGAAGATGGAAAGATCTGCCATGCTCTTGGATAGGCAGAATAAATATCATCAAAATGGCCATCCTCCCAAAATTGATCTACAGGTTCAATGCAATACCCATGAAATTACCAAGGTCACTCCTCACAGACATAGAAAAATTAGTCCTTAAATTCTGGGACACTTTGAAGGCAGTATTAGAGGAAAATTCATAGCACTGAGTGCTCACAGAAGAACAGAAAACCACCAAATAAACAACCTAATGACACACCTCAAAGTCCTTGTAAAGCAGGAAAAGTCTAATTCCAAAGCCAGTAGAAGAAAGGAAATCAAAATAAGAGAAGAAATCAATGAAGTAGAGAACAACAACAAAAATACAAAAAATTAACAAAACCAAAAACTGGTCTCTCAAAAAAATAATCAAGAAAGCAGAGTGTGGTGGTACATGCTTGTAATCCCAGTATTTGGGAGGCTGAGACTGGAGGATCCAGGTTTGTGGCCAGCCTCAGCTACTTAGTGAGGCTCTCTGCAACTTAATGAGACCCTGTTTCAAAATAAAGAATAAAAAAATAGGACTGGGGGTGTAGCTCGGTGGTGAATGTCCTTGGGTTCAAACCGCAGTACCATAATAAATAAATAAATAAATAAATAAATAAATAAATAAATAAATAAAATAAACAAGATAGATAAACAATTATACAACCTCACCAAAAGAATGAGAGAATCAACCCAAATTACTAAAATAAGAGATGAAAAATGTGATATTACCACAGACAGCTTGGAAATCCAGAGGATTATCAGAAACTACTTTGAAAAACTATATTCCAAGAAAATGGAAAACCTAGAAGAAATTGACAAAATTCTAGACACATACAACCTTCCTAAATTGAATCAAGAAGATCTAGAAAAATTTAAACCAACCAATAGCAGTCAAAGAGATTGAAATAGTAATAAAGAGCCTACTATCAAAGAAAAGCCCAGAAAAGATGGTTTCCCAGCTGAATTTTATAAAACTTTTATAAAAGTTCTAATTCCAATATTTTTCAATTCATTCCATGAAATAGAAAGAGATAGGACTCTCCCAAATGCATTCTATGAAGCCAGCATCATATTAATACCAAAACCGAATAAAGACAGCTCAAGGGAAAAAAAATACGGACTGATGAACTCAGACACAAAACTTCTAAACAAAATACTAGCAACATGCATTCAAAACAACCTCAAGAAAATTAGATATCATCATCCTAGGCATGCAAACCTGGTTCAACATATGAAAAACAATCCATATAATTCACCACATAAACAGAACTATGGACAAAAATCACACAATCATTTCAATCGATGCTGAAAAAGCATTCAACAAAATCCAACACCCATTCATGCTAAAAATTCTGCAGAGAATCAGAATAGAAGGAACATATCTCAACATGATAAAAGCAATATACAATAGGCCCACAGCCAACAATATATTGAATGAGGAAAACCACAAGAGTTCCCCTTAAAATCAGGAACAAGATAAGGATGTCTACTATCACCTCTCTTTTTCAATATAGTACCTGAGACTCTAGCCAGAGGAATAAGGCAAGAGAAGGACATCAAAGGAGTACAAATAGGAAAAGAAGAACTAAAACTATTTCTATTTGCAGATGACATGATATTATACTTAGAAGACCCAATAAACTCAAACAAAAGTCTTCTAGAACTGATCAACAAATTCAGCAAAGTGTCTGGATACAAAATCAACCTTAAAAAACCATAAACTTTTCTATATGTCAACCATAAACCCACTGAAAAAGAAATCTAGAAAATATTTCCATTCACAATAACCCCCAAAACAATAAAATACTTAGGAACAAAGCTAACCTAAAAATAGGGCTGGGTGTAGCCTAGAGGTAGAATACCCCTAGGTTCAATCTCTGCAAAAATCTCTCTCTCCCCCTCGGTCTCTCTCTCTCTCTGTCTCTCTCTTCTGTTCTTTTCTCTTCCCATTTTTATTTTTCTTCCTTTCTTTCATTATAATTTTAGCTAGCTAAAATTATAAACTCAGATCCTGCTAAAAATCATGAGGATTTTTTGTTGTTGTTGCCAAGACACAGTTGTACATGCCTATAATCTCAGCTACTTAAGGGACAGAGGCAGGAGGATTGCAAGTTCAAGACCAGACTGGACAGCTTAGGTATTTAAATTTACAGCTTAGACAAAGGAAAGCTTACCTCTCAGATAAAGAAAAACTAAGAGAATTAGTTTCCAGTAAGTCTTGTTTTTAAAACAATTTTAAAATAATTTTTATTGGTGGATTGTAATCATACATCTTAATGAGGTACAAGCTGGTAGAGGCATACATGTACACAGCACTCATTTAACCCTTCCCCAATTCCCACCCTATTCCCTCCCCTGTCCCTCCTCATCTTTGGCTTAGTGATTAACTAATATGTTTGTAAATGTATATCATGTGCATTTGGGTATTCCCCTCTACAACCCCCACCATCACCTTCAGTTAGGTTGTCTTCTTTGCTCATCTAAGATTTCTCCTTCTTCATCTAGAGTCCCTCCTATGATCCACTTTCTCCCTAGCTTCTGGATCTGATTTTTTACTCTTTGTGACTGACTAATATTACTTAACATAATGTTTTCCATTTCCATCAATTTTCCTGCAAATGACATGATTTTGTTCTTCTTTATGGCTGAGTAAAATTCCATTGTGTACATATCCCATAGTTTTGTAATCCATTCATCTGTTGATGGACATCTTGACTTGTTCCATAGTTTGGCAATTGTGAATTGTGCGGCTATAAACATAGATTCACATGCATTGGTCTGATAGTTTGGTTTCCACTCTTTTGGGTAGATACCCAGAAGTGGTATTGCTGGATCATATGATAGGTTCATTCCCATTCATCTGAGGATCCTCCATACTGTTTTCCAAAGTGATTGCACTAGTCTGCAATCCCACCAACAATATATTAGAGTTCCCACTTCTCCACACCCTTGACAACATTTGTTGTTGCTTGTGCTTTTGATGATTGCTATTCTAATTGGAGTTAGGTGAAATCTTAGGGTAATTTTGATTTGCATCTCTGTTATTGCTAATGATGTTGAACATTTCCTCATACATTTATTGGCCATTTGTATTTCTACTTTTGTAAAGTGTCTATTTAGTTCACTTGCCCATTTTTTGATTGGGTTATTTGTTTTCTTAGTGGTGAGTTTCTTGAGTTCTCTGTGTATTTTGGATATTAGTCCAAATATAGGAGTAGTTGGCAAAAATTTTCTCCCTTTCTGTTGGCTCTCTGTTGAGGTTCTTGATAGTTTCCTTTGTGCAATTCCATGTATTGATCTTCCTTTGAATTTCTTGTGCCTTTGAGGTCTTGTTGAGGAACTTTTTACCCATACCTATGTGTTAAAGTGTTGGACCTATGCCCTCTTCAAGTAGCTACAATGGTCTCTGGCCTGATTTCCAAGTCTTTGATCCATCTTGAATTGACTCTTGTGTAGAGTGAGAAAGTGGCGTTTATTTCTATTTTTCTGCAAATTTTCCTAAACCATTTGTTGAAGAGGCTATCTTTTTTTTCTAGTGTGTTTTTGGCCTATTTGTCAAAAATCAATTAGCTATAAGTGTGCAGATATGTTTCTGAGTTGTCTATTCTGCACCATTGGTCTATGTTTCTTTTTTTATTATTATAGCTTTGTAGTAGAGTTTGAAGTCAGGTATTGTGATGCCTCCTGCATGGTTCTTGTTGCTGAGAAGATGGGAAATTGTTAAAACCAGAGCAGAAATCAATGGAGTAGAGAATAAAAAATAATATAGAAAATCAACAAAGCCAAAAGTTGGTTTCTTGAAAAAAATAAACCAGATAGATAAACTACTAGCCAACCTAACCAAAAGAAAAGAGAATCAACCCAAATTACCAAAATAAGAGATGAAAAAGGTGATATTACCACTAACAGTGTGGAAATCCAGAGGATTATCAGAAACTATTTTGAAAAACTATACTCCAACAAAATGGAAAACCTAGAAGACATTGACAAATTTCTAGACACATACAACCTTCTTAAATTGAGTCAAGAAGATATAGAAAACTTAAACTGACCAATAGCAATCAAAGAGATTGAAGCAGCAATAAAGAGTCTACCATCAACCCAAAACCCAAGACCAAGTGGTTTTCCAAAGGTTTTACAAAACCATTATAGAAGAGCTAATCTTAGTAAGTCTACTTTTAAAGAATGACTCAACCAGGCGCTATCATGCATGCCCATAATCCCAGTACTTGGGAGGCTGAGATAGAAGGACTGCAAGTTTGAGGCCAGCCTCAGCAACTTAGATAGATCCTCAGCAACTTACTGAGAACCTGTCCAAAATAAAACAAAAAGTGTGTGTGTGTGTGTGTGTGTGTGTGTGTGTGTGTGTGTGTGTATGTGAATGCATGTGTGTATAGGATTTGGAGGTAGAATGCCCCTGGGTTCAATCCCCAGCATACACACACACACACACACACACACACACACACACACACACACACACACAAAATACCTAAAGAGCATTCTCCAAAGAAAATAGCAGTAGGCTTAGAACATCAGAAAAGAAAAATAACAAAATGAGGGCAAATATAATGAACTATCTTCCTTTTTTAAGTTTTTAAAATCATGTTTGATAGTTTCCATTTGTTTCTTATTGCTGCTGCAATAAAGAACCAAAAATGTACTGGAGTAAACAACAAAAGTTTATTCTTGCAATTCCAAAGGTCAGAAGTTCAAAATGGGTCTCATGGGCTAAAATCAAAGTGTCGGCAGGGCTGTGCTCCTTTTGAAAACTCTGGGGAAGAATCCATTTCCCACCGCACTTGCTTTCTTTGGCACAAGGCCTCCATCTTCAAAGCCAGCGTGTGGGTGAGCCCTTTTCCACACACTGCCATCTCTGGGTTCCCTCTTCTGCCTCCTTCTCTTCTGAGGGTCTTTATGATCACACTGGTCTCACCTTGATAATCTAGGATAATCTATTTTATTTTATTTTTGTTTTGTGTTACTAGAGGTTGAACCCAGGGGCATTCTACCTTTGAGCCACACTCCCAGCCCTATATTATTTTTGATTTTGAAACAAAGCCTCACTAAGTTGCTGAAGTTGACTTCAAACCTGTAATCCTCTTGTCTCAGCCGCCCAAGTACTGAGATTACAGGCATGTGCCACCACACCTGGTTAGGATAATCTATTGTAGATTCGGTTGATTGGCAATTTAATTCCGTCTATTACCTTACATCCCCTCTGCTATGTAACCTAACACATTCACTGGTTCTGGAGATTAGGATATAAACATTTTGACAAAGTGGTCATTATTCTGCCTAAAACAGGAACAAAAAATTATAACACTGATCTGATGTTGTCCTCAGTGTATGTAGGAGAAATATTTAAGATATTACATGTAAAACGTGGGGAGTGATGAGTCTCTAGGGAATTATGTTGAATGAAAGAGAAAAAAAAAACACTCTCAGAAGTTGTGTACTATATGATTCCATTCATCTAACGATTTTAAACAACAAAATTTTAGAAATGGAGGACGTATTGCCAGGACCAGTGGTTGCTGGGGCAGGGTTGAAGGTAGGTAGGAGAATGTGATTATAACAGGGCAATAGGGCTGGTCATGGTAGCCTACACCTATAATCATAGTACTTAGGAGGCTGAGACAGGAGGATAGCAGGCTCAAGACCAGCCTCAGCAACTTACTGACTCTACAACCTAGTGAGACCCTGTTTCAAAATAAAAAATAAAAAGGGCTGGGAGTGTAGCTCAGAGGTAGAATACCTCAGAGTTCAATCTTCAGTACCACAAAAATGAGTGAATAAATAAGTAAAACTTAATAAAAATAAAAAGGCTGGGGGGTGTAACTGGGAAGTAAAAAAATCTTTATGTTTTGGAACATGATGTAGGTGGAACCTACATCATGATAGCATTGTATAAAACTGAATACATAAACACACACAAATGAGTATGAGTAAAATTGGGAAACCCAAATATGACCAGTAATTTGTATGAATCTCAGTATTCTGGTTGAGATGTGGAGTCTTCAAAGTCAACATATGTCCAGAGCCATTTTATTTTTATTTAATTGTAATGGGGAGGTGTGTGTGTGGGGGGGGAGTATTGGGTTTAGTGTGTACATTAATCTCAGTTTCTCAGAGGACTGCAGGGTATTTTAGAATGCTGATCACCCCTTTAGTCTAGGATCTTAAAATGTGGTTGGCTTTGGTGGGAGAGAGCGGGTATGCTGTGAGCCCAGTACTGAGGGATCCCTGTAGTGTTGGAGTGTGTGGGACCTTCACTGTGGTGACAGATACACAATCCTGCACAGGTGATAAAATTAGGTAGCACTTAATATATCACACATGCACAAATGACTCCCTGAGGGGAAATCTGAATATAACCTCAGAATTGTATCAACATCAGTATCCTGGTTGTGATATCATACTATAGTTTTGTAAAATACTAACATTTGAGAAAAAATGAACAGTGTTTGAAGGATTTCTCTCTATTATTTCTTAAAACTGCATGTGAATCTACAATTTTTTTCTTTCTTTTTATGATGTTGGGTGTTGTATTCTACCTCTGAGCTATAGTAACAGCCTTATTTATTTATTTATTTATTTTTAATTTGGAACAGGGTCTCCCAAAGTTGCAGAGGGCCTTGCTAAATTGCTGAGGCTGACCTCATGCCTGCGATTCTTCTGCCTTGGCCTCCCAAGTACTGGGATTACAGGCATGCACCACCACGCCTGGCTTACAATTTTCTCAAAAATTTCAATTTAAAAAGAGTGAAAAAATAAAGGGATCTATCTAATAGAAGTAAGGCATTTACATTTCACTTAAAATAGTAAAATCCAAAGCTGATGGAACAGACATTGTATTGCCTAGAGAATCAATAAGAAATTATATGAAGAAATATATTCCAAAACACAATGAAATAAAAATATAATTCTACAAAGTGTTCAAGTGATCCAGAGGAAGGCAAGAGAAGGGAAACAGAGGAAGGATAAACAGACAGGACCAAGAAACAGTAAAATAGCAGAGTTGAACTCAGCACATGAAAAATCTAACTAGTTCAAATACTCCATTTAAACGGCAGGGTCCATAGATTTAATTGTCAATTATGGCTTGAATAGGTATCACTATAATTCATGTTGTTTGCACAAAACATTCAAATAAACACATTACAATGTTACATAAATACATAGAAAAAAATCACGTAAACTGACTCAGTCCATTGACAATGGCTACATTGGTTATGTGTTTATGAATAATATAAGAAAATATGCAGCTGGGCATGGTGGCACATACCTGTAATCCCAGTACTTAGGAGGCTGAGGCAGAAGGATCTGAAGTTCAAAGCCAGCCTTGGCAACTTAGTGGGCTAAGATACTTTTTCAAAATAAAAAAAATTGGGGGTTAGAGCTCAGAGGAAGAATGTCCCTGAGATCAATGCCCAGTACCAACAAAAGAAAAAGAAAAAGAAAAAAGAAACTTTGCATGTGCCCAAACTGTGCACTCTATTCATAAAATAATAATAACAGTATCTTTCATGATGCAAGAGTTAAAATGAAATGTAATTTATCAAAATGCTGCTTCGGCCGGGCGTGGTGGCGCACGCTTGTAATCCCAGCATATGGGAGGCTGAGTCCTGAGGATCCGGGTTCGAGGCCAGCCTCAACTACCTCGTGAGGCACTCCGCAACTTAGTGAGACTCGGTTTCAAAATAAAGAACAAAAAATAGGGCTTGGGGGTATAGCTCGGAGGTAGAAAGCCCCTGAGTTCAATTCCCAGTACCGCAAAAAAAAAAAAAAAAATGCTGCTTCAGCTTGGAATTTTAAATTAAATGAAAAGTTCACTTTCTTCATCTTACTAGCTACATATCAAGTGTTTAATAGCCATAAACCAGTCCATATATTGAATACCTATACCTCAAAAACAACCAAAAAATTATTTTTTGGTGCTGGAGATTGAATGGAGGGCATTCTACCTCTGGTTTACACTCCCAGCCCTTTTTATTTTTTATTTTGAAACAAGGTCTTTTTAGGTTGCTGAGGGCCTTCCTAAGTTGCTGGGGCTGGCCTCGAACATCATCCTGATCATCCTGTCTCAGCCTCCCAAGTACTAGGATTACAGGTGTGCACCTCTCCCAGTCCAATTTAAAAAAAAAAAATAAAAATGAGTAAGGTCATGATTAGGCAATTTAAAGAAAAAGGCACTCACTAATAATTTGAAAGTTAGTTAAAATTCTATACTGCTTCTTAAAGCTTTTACCCAGAAATAATACAACTGTCCCTCACTATATGAATGACACTCCTCTTTCTCCTCCTGTGTGTGTGTGTGTGTGTGTGTGTGTGTGTGTGTGTGTGTGTGTTAGTTACTGGGGATTGAACCCAGGGGGGTTTTACCTCTGAACTACACCCCTGGCCATTAATTTTTTTTTTTTTTTTAAATCTTGAAACGGGGTCTCACTAAGTTACTGAAAGCTTCACTAAACTACTGAGACTGGCCTCGAACCTGTGATCCTCCTGTCTCAGACTCCCAAGTACTGAGATTATAGGCATGCCCAGTTATATTACTCTTTTATTGGTGTAGAAAATGGGATACCTTAGTAGTTAAAAACAGATGATAAGACAGTACATGGTATCATGGGAAAAATAAAAAAGCAAACTGGACTTTAAGTTAAAAGATTTGGGCTCAAATTTGGGCATTGTAAATAGTCTATGTAAGCAGGTAACATGAATGGCACTTCTTTTTTTTTTTTTTACTGGTGCATTGTAATCATACATCTTTGTTAGGTACAAGCTGGTAAAGGCATACATGCAAACATTTCTCATTTAACCCTTCCCCAATTCCTGCCCCACTCCCTCCTCCCCCCCTCTTTCTCTAGTTCAGTTTAGTGATTGACTTTGATATGTTTGTGAAAGTACATCATGTGCATTAGGGTGTTTCCCCTCCCACAACCATCACCTTCAGTTAAGTCACCTTCTTTACTCATCTAAGGTTTCTCCTTCTTCGTCTAGAGTCCCTCTTATGTCCCACTTTCTCCCTAGCTTCCACATATCAGGGAGAGCATATGATTTTTTACTTTTTGTGACTGACTAATTTCACTTAGCACAATGTTGTCCAGTTCCATCCATTCCCCTGCAAATGACATGATTTTGTTCTTCTTTATGGCTGAGTAAAATTCCATTGTGTACATATCCCATATCCCATTCATCTGTTGATAGACATCTTGGCTGTTTCCATAGTTTGGCAATTGTGACTTGTGCAGCTATAAACATAGATACACATACATCTCTCTGATAGTTTGGTTTCCATTCTTTTGGGTAGATACCCAGAAGTGGTATTGCTGGATCATGTGGTAGGTTCATTCCCATTTGTCTGAGGATCCTCCATACTGTTTTCCAAAGTGGTTGCACTAATCTGCAATCCCACCAAAAATGTATTAGGGTTCCCACTTCTCCACACCCTCGCCAGCATTTGTTGTTGTTTGTGTTTTTGATGATTGCCATTATAACTGGTGTTAGGTGAAATCTCAAGGTAGTTTTGATTTGCATCTCTCTGATTGCTAATGATGTTGAACATTTCCTCATATATTTATTGGCCATTGTATTTCTTCTTTCGTGAAGTGTCTATTTAGATCATTTACCCATTTTTTGATTGGGTTATTTGTTTTCTTAGCTGTCAGTTTCTTGAGTTCTCCATGCTCTTGGATAGGCAGAATAAATATGATCAAAATGGTCATTCTCCCAAAAGTGATCTACAGATTCAATGCAATACTCATTAAATTACCAAGGTCACTCCTCACAGACATAGAAAAATCAGTCTTTAAATTCATTTGGAACAACAAAAGCCCAGAATAGCCAAAGTAGTTCTTAGCAACAAGAACCACACGGGAGGTATCACGATACCTGACTTCAAGCTATACTACAAAGCCACAGTAATAAAAACAGCATGGTATTGGCACAAAAACAGACACATAGACCAATGGAGCAGAACAGAAGATTCAGAAACAGACCCACACACTTACAGTCAATAGATTTTTGACAAAGGAGCCAAAAACATACACTGGAAAAAAGATAGCCTCTTTAACAAATGGTGTTGGCAAAACTGGTTAACCATATGTAGGAAAATGGAAATAAACTCCACTTTCTCACCATGCACTAGAGTCCATTCAAGATAGATCAAAGACCCGGAAGTCAGGGCAGAGACCTTGCAGCTACTTGAAGAGAGCATAAGCCCAACACTTTAACACATAGGCACAGGTGAAAATTTTCTCAACAAAACCGCAAAGGCACAAGCAACTCAAAGGAAGATCAAAACATGGGATTGCATCAAACTGAAGAGCTTCTGTGCAGCAAAGGAAACTATCAAGAACCTTAACAGAGAGCCCACAGAGTAGGAGAAAATTTTTGCCAGCTACTCCTCTGATAGAGGACTAATATCTAGAATATACAGTGAATGGCACTTTTAATTTCCATTTTTTTTTTTTTTTGGAACTGATGATTGAACCCAGAGGCATTCTACCTCTGAGCTACACCCCCAGCCCCATTTTATTTTTATTTTTTGAAATAGGGTTTCACTGGGTTGATGTGTCTCACTACTTGCTGAGGCTGTCCTTGAACCTGTGATTCTCCTGTCTCAGTCTCACAAGTACTGAGATTATAGGTGTGTGCCACCACATCCAGCTTAACTTCCATTCTTTATGGCTACCATTTATTGTGAGTTTAATTGGTGACTTGCTGTCCTCAAACTTTGCATTTGTTAACACAATTAACTGATCCATCTATCCAGGAGGTTGCTAAGGTGATTTTTATTTTCCTTGTCCCCTAGTAAGGGTGAATAACTTGTCCAGGACACTTCTCACACTTCTCTCTTAAGTGGTGAAGCGAGAACTTCAACTCTTTGTTTTCCAACTCAACAATCCGTGCTGTGGTATCTGCTGTGCTAGACTGCCTCTTTTGGTCTAATTGTCCTTTTCATGGTTGAGCACCCTGATGGAGACTACTTTTAAAGCTTGTTCATTGAAGGGATGGAAGAAGAGAAAAAGAGCAGGAGAGGATGAAGAGGTCAAGAGAAAAAGAAAAATAAAGATCCAGGAGAAATGAATGATAGAATGTGCTATGACTCCCTATAGGTCTTTTTGTTTTTTTATTTGGTACTGGGAATTGAACCCAGGAGCATTCTAGTTCCAATACACTCCCAGCACTTTTTATTTTGAAATAGGGTCTTGATAAGTTGCTGAGGCTGTGCTCTAACCTGCGATCCTCCAGTCTCAGCCTCCCAAGTATTTTGACTACTGATGTGTGCCGTCATGCCGGGCTCTCCAGAGGTCTTGTAACCCCATCCCACTCCAGTTGTCCTCCAGGTCTCTCTGGCCAAACCCAACCACAGGGCATAGACATTGGCTTGCCATCCATGATGCAGATTTGAATATGGAAACACACCACAGCATCTCATGTCTTCTTTCTTGGTTTTTTAATTTCATGTTGATGGGAACATATTCTCATTAGCTTCCTGAGAAAGAGTATGAAGGAATTAAATTTTTGAGCCTTTCCTGTCTGAAAATGTCTTTATCCTTCCCTCATATATATTTGATAGTTTGACTGTATCTAAAAATTTCCTTAATAATTTTGAAGGTCTTTCTCTCTTGTCTTGATCAAATTGAGAAGTTTGAAGACCTGATTCTTTTTTGGGAGGGGGGTGGGCAGCAGGGATTGTGGATAGTGCCAGGGATTGAACTCAGGAGCATTCTACCTTGGAGCTACACACTCAGCCCTATTTTATTTTTTATTTTGAAACAGGGTCTTGCTACGTTGCTGAGGGTCTCACTAAATTGCTAAGGCTGGCCTCAAACCTATGATCCTTCTGTCTCAGCCTCCTAAGTATTGGGATTCTTGATCCTGTCTATGTAATATGTTTTTCTGTCTTGAATCTTATAGAATTTTCTCTTCATCCCAGTGTTATGAAATTTCACAGTGAGATCTTTGGTCCAGATCTCCTAGAATGTATTTTGCAGGGGACTTGGTGGGCTTAGCTTGCAACTCAGGCCTTCAGTTTTAAGAAATGTTTATAACATTTTATTGATGACTTTTCTATTCTGTTTTCTCTGTATTCTTTCCCAGGAATGCCTGTTACTCAGATGTAGAATAGCCAGGTCTGCTGCCCTTACTTTCCTCATCTCTTCTCTATTTTTATTTTTATTCTCTTTTGTCTGTTTTGTGCACTTTTTGGATCTTTCTTGAACTTTATCTTCCAGATCTTCTGTTGAATTTTTCACTTTGGTTATTTTTAACTTTCAAGAGCTCTTTTTATTCTCTGAATTTTCCTTTTATATAGGAACATGTTTTATTTCACAAAGAAAATATTTTATCTGAAGATGTTAATAATAACCTCTTTTGAAGTTTTCTTCTCTTTATATCATCTCTATTTCCTCCAAGATCTCTCCTTCCTTCTTTCTTTCCAGGGCATTGAACCCAGGAGTATTCTATTTCTGACCTATACCACAGCACTTTTTATTTTGAAATAGGATCTTGTTAAGTGGCTGAGGGTCTCACTAAATTGCTGAGGCTGTCCTTGAACCTGTGATCCTCCTGTCTCAACCCCCCAAATATTGGGATTGCAGGTGTGAGCCACCATGCCTATCAAAGCACTTTCTTCTACTAATTGGTTTGGCCTTTATCTTCCATATGAGACATATTCCTTAAATATCTGGTCACCTTTTCTTATCTGTTTATAATTAAGAATGAGGGAATGAAGTCATAACTGGTGACCCTGAGTACAGTGGAGCTTATTTACTTGGACCATCCATCAGGTGATCTAGAAGGGCTATTTGCTGGTGAACTCCTTGATGTCAACATTAAAAAATTTTTCTTCTTGGGATGATATGTTTAGTAGAAAAGAATCTTCCCAATTCCTTCCTAAAGGGGAATGAGCAGGCTCCTGGCATTCTGGAAACCAAGGGAGGGTGAGAGACAGGATTTTTAGCACTTAGCATTCAGTGTGCCTTCAGTCGTACAGTGTTTCTGTGTTTGGTATGATAATATACACATCTTCAATCACATCTCATGCTCTGAGGTCCAGAGCCTCCTGTTGTACTTACTCCTGAGAATAAGTCAGTATACTTGGGTGGAGGAAAGGGTGACTAGCCAGCAACGTGCCATGTGGCTGGAGATACAGAGATCCAGTGCAATGAAAAAGCTTTTACTCAATCCTCCTTATTTTAGCCTCCCCTTTCCACCAGTTGCAAAGATATATGGCGCTGCTAGTTGTCAGTCTGCCTTCCAGATTAGAACGTTTCTGTTCTTGTATTCTGTTCTATTCTCTTTTATGTGGGTTTATGTCTTTTGAAAAAAAATCTGTTTACTCAAGTTTCAGTAGGATTTTGCAGAGAAGCAAATTAGATGTGTGGATTAGTCTATCATCTTAGCCCAGAAAACCATTTAAATCTACTTTTACTCCTTTTAAACTGAACAATGAAGCAGAAGTTTCAGTATCTGGAGATAAAGACCAAAGATTTCTTCTGTCTCCATTATTTTCCATCCATCACAATGAGAAACAATATTTAGATCAGGTGAGTTTTCGTTTAAGCCCTTTACTTTTGAGAAAAATAGTTGTGAATGGTTGAACAGTTTGGGAAACCACATTTTTGTTCATGGACCTGACCCAGAGGGATTTTCCACAACCCATGTCCATATTTTGTGGACACAGAGGCTGGTAACTTAAAGAGCAGAAATCATTGGATTCCCTCTCCTAGGTCAGAAACAGGAGGCTCCACTGAGAGCAAATTCAAACTATATTATCTTATCTGAGGGAGGTCAATGTCTAAGTTTTCTCTAATAAACGCAATAAACAATAGACAAGCCTAATTTCCAAACCAGAAAATTTTCTTGTGTAATTGATTGCACAATTACATGTGTCACTGTTAGAATATAGATAAATTGTCTTGTAGGAGCACTTGGGACTTAATATGAGGTACAATAAACAAAAAATCAGGCAATACTTATTCCATTAAGAAATGAGTAAAATGAAGTTATTAATTATATCATAGGAGTTATGAATACTTCAGAACTATAACATGGGAATTTAACCAAGTCTTTCACATCAACCTTAATTAACATTCATTCACCATTCATTCCTTCATGTATTTATTCACTCACTCACACATGTTTCTTGATTCCCAGTATGTGCAAGGCTTGACTTAGTTCCTGGTAGTCTACCTATAGAGAATATCTTTTTGATACTGGGAATTGAACCCATGGCCTCACACATGCTAGGCAAATGCTCTACCACTGAATTATATCCCCACTCTTTTATACTCGTTTATTTTGAGACAGGGTCTCACCAAGTTGCCCAGGCTGGTCTTGAGCTTGTGATCCTCTTGCCTCAGACTCTTGAATAGCTGGAATTAACAGGGGTGTGCCATCACTCTGGGCTGGGGAGATCTACCTATAAGAATGGCAAACACTGTTCTGCCATCTTGGAATTTGTGGCTTGGCAGAAGAAACAAGTAATTACAATATGATTTGCTGTGATAAGACTATAAACCAGGAGTACTTGCATCCATCTCAAGTGTAATGTTGGAGCAGAGATCTGAGAGGAGCAGAAGATGCAGGCAAAGATCAGGCATAGGGGGCCTGGAAAATCATCCCAGATCAAAGGAACAGCAAAGATGAACACTCAGAGACATCTCTGGGTGGCTGGAACCTAGAGATAGGCAGAAAGAGAGAGAGAGAGAGAGAGAGAGAGAGAGACAGACAGACAGACAGACAGACAGACACCACACAGGTGTAGGCAGCAAAGTCTACATCATGGTCTACCATAACAATCTCTCAGAAAGAAAAGGAGGCCTTACAGCAGAAACTTTTGGCAAAGGAGTTGACATGTCTAACAGGCCACCTTGCCTCATTGTGACAACACATTTCAATGAAAACATTTTACTGAAAACAGTTTTCAAAAAGTACATATATATTTTTAATGGGTTAGGCTTTTATTTGAATACAGAATGGATTTTCTAAATGGCAAACAAGAACAGGACCTATAAGGAGTACCCCAAACCACCTATCATGTTATTTGCTAATGTATTTATCCCCTATCCCCAGTGTTTTTGTTTTATTTTAATTACAATCCAGTGTTTAATAGATAACGTTTTTAAAACATTCACTATTGCTCCATAGCTGAATACATGTGCTGTCCCAGATCATGAGGTTAGTGGTGCTTATTTCAATATTAAATAAAAGGATTCATTTTCATTGAAGCAAGCAGGGAATTAAGCTTACAACTTCAATTACCAATAATTAATTCCCCACACTGCAAGCCATGCAGTTTGCATTTAAACTCCCAATGCCCACAGGATAACAAAAATCTATTTTGATCATTTTTTATTTTCATCATTTAAGGAGTACATCTTATTTCAATTAGGCACATGCATTTCCAGATTGTAAGAGAGAACAAATACCCCTTCTAAAAAGCCGGGGAGTTGGGGGGTGGGTGGGTAGGGGCTTTTAAGCATGACAAAGAAATTTCTGGGATCTCTTTTCCCCTTGCTTTTATTGAAGGAGCGACCAATATGGTGGAGAATTAGCCCCCTCTTCTACGTGAAGCTATTATTTACTAGCAGATGGATAATTTCCTAAAGTTGTTTTTCCTTATGCACTGAGCTATTCTTTGCTGGCTTCTCACTATTGGAGAAAAACAATGGAACACATGATTTCCAAAGAGGCAAAATTAAATCCTGCTCCAAAGCCAACCCCACCGTCTCTAGCAGCAGGAAGCAGGATGAGAAGGGCCACTTGGAGAGGGAGGCTCAACCCAGACTTGGATCCAAGGGACTGAGCACTCAGGATGTTCCACATCCTTTGGACAAATTCTCTGCAACAAAAAGAGGTTTCTACAGTGTCCCCAAAGCATAGACACAATCAGAGCTGGAGTTTTTAGAGATTAAAAGAGATGCTTGAAGCTAGGTTTCACAGGAAATAGGCAGACCTGTGTGGCATGCAGAAAAGAAGTTCTGAGAAGGTTCATCTTTCAAGTTTTAATGACCTTAGGTTTCTTACAGCCTGGAAGTGCTAAGTTTATCACCAAATTAATCTCAGCATTTGTAACCAAACTGACCAGGTTATGGTTAAATCTCATTTAAGTGGACCTCAACTAAATGAAACCATAAATTAACTGGAATTAGCTTCTATGCTTGGCCTTCAGGAAAAAGAGGAAAATCATTAAAATTTTTTTCCTAATTTCAAGAAAAGAATGCAGTTCTACTCATTTAATGAAATGTAGCAGATACAAAAACATATTCTAAGGTCAATATGGATTCATCTCAATCTTTCATCCACAGCTCTACAATGTCCACACACGTCCCAATTATGATCCAGATGTCCTATAAAATCTTTCATATGGTAGTAGCACACTAAAAAAAAAAAAAAAAAAAAAAAAAAGGATTAAATTAGATTCAGTGTGCTATCCTGCTATCCTTCTATACTTTTTTTTTTTTTTTTTTT
>PVLC010010781.1:0-49541 GCA_004027655.1 Graphiurus murinus
CAAAGTGATTTTTATATATGGTACAGTAGCTACATTTCAAGTGTGACTATCTCAAGCATTTCTTACAAATTTGGTAAAATTACTGTAATCTATTTTCACATGATGGGTGAAAATATTGAAATTTCATTTTTATTTAAATGGATGGTAACTTTTGGCAAGTTGCTTACTTTTAGTCGTGGTTTCCTAGTAGAAAAAATGTGGAAAGTAATAGAATCCTCCTGTATACATTATTTTGAAAATTAAAATAAATAATATCATACATGCAAAGTGCTTTGCCCTAGTAAACATTCAATAAATACTAGTTATTATTAGTCTACAGAAACATGAAGTCCTTCTACCTTCTCCTCTTTCACTGTTTAATTGGTATAGATTATGTCTGTGTACAGTGCTGATAAGGCAAAGAAGAAGGCTGAGAGTAAAGCTACATAGAAACGGAAGAGAGGATGGTAGGAGAAAAGAAGTGTCTTATCCTGTTTTATAATGCAAAACAAAATACCCAAGGCTGAGTACTTTACAAAGAAAAAAAAATTACTGTGGACATATTTTTGGAAGCTGAAAGTTCAAGATCAGGCAAAGTCATCTGTTTGGGCTCTATGAGGTCCCCATGGTTCCACAACATGGAGGAGAAATGGAATAAGAAATTGGCTGCGTGCAGAAGACTCGAGGGGCGGGGAGGGGGTTCTAAGAGGGAAGAGAAGGAAAAGAGGAAGAAGATCACAAGGAGGAGAAAGATATAGGCTGTGTGCAAATATGAGTTGGGAGAAAGAGACTAGGGATTACACTGGTTTTCATTATCTTCTATTTCCAGAATTTTGTTTATTGTAAGGTATTTTAAAATGTCTTACCCACATTTAAGGTAGAATTTTTGTGTGGTTAGCATGGACTAAAAGGGGAATGGGGAGGAGAAAGCATGGGTGTGGGCCGAGGAGCTGTCACTCTCCAGACCGAGGTGGGGTCTTTTTTGACTCATTCTTGACCCCCAGGATCTATTCTCTTTTTTCTCTAGTACCTGTCAGTCACAGATGATTTTGAGTTTCAAACCTCAAAAGTTCCACGCTCACAATCTTTCTCTATCCAATCTTTGTTCTACCCACCACTTCTCCATTCTAAGTTTTTTTGTTTGGTTTGGGGGTTTATGATATTTGGTTTTCAGAAAAATTGGAGGATTTATAGTAGCCAGAAAAATGGAGGAGTTAATGACTTGTGATTTAGCAATACAGATTCTGAAAAAGAAAACCTTTGATTGTTTTTCTATTAATGACAACAGTTTAATTGATAGACCTTGAATTTGCTTATTGTTCTGAGTTCTTTATAGAAAAAGAAAAACCAAACCATGAAAGTTTTGTAATTATAGGCTATATGCTTGGATCCAGAGATTCCCCAACATACAGAGCTTTATTTTTCCTGATCTATTGCTTGGGGGTTTGAGATATATATATATATATTTTTACCACATATATGGATCCATGTTATTATTAACTCATTACACTGGACTACTGAAGTCCCAGTGGGTTAAATCATCATGAAATGGTATATAATCGGTCTGAAATAAGCATAACCACCATGCCACTGTATAAGAGGTTATATGTTACATATTGAAAGCTGGACTCTGGTAGGCTTACATAGTCATCCCTCTTTGTGAGTCAATAAGCTACAAAAACACGTTTTGTTAAAGCCTTATGTAACTTCTGCAGATCCATAATTACATCTTTATTATTTTAGTAAACATTTAATCAGTGTTTTTAAAATAAAGATCATTATTCAGAAGATCAGTGTTACCTGTTAAGAAAAATATCTGCTTTGTCTTTTAAGATTATATTTGTAATTTCTTTAGATCAGTTATAGGATATCTCAGAGTTTATCCAACCTCCTGATCCAAAGCTGATTCCCAGTGACCTTGTTAACATGAGATTTTTTTTTTGAATCCAGATTTTGTTCTGTTTCTACTATCTTTGATGACATTTACATGCAATTAACTCTCATCAGCTGCAAAATGTTGTCACAGTAGCTCCAGTTGAGGCGGACTAGAACAAACTGTTTTACAATATTACATGTGATACTATGCCAGGAAGCCAGCTTAGAACATGATGCATAATACTGCTCTCAGCAAAAATTTTTATTGCCAGTTTCAATAATAATTTGTGCACATGAAGATACAAAATTAGATAGTTACTGTGCAATTTGAACTTTTATGAGCTCCTAAAAAAAGTAGCTCATAAATGCACAAAAATGGAGAATTTTACCCCTTAGCTTGTGAGATAAAAAGAACAGCAAGAGACCAACTAATATCTGTAGTGGGCAAGTCCTGATTATGTTCAAACTAGAACAGAGAGGAGAGCCCTTATTGACAGTAGCTCATATGGTAACTTTATTGTCTTTGTATGTGTAATTTCTCCAGGATTTTTAGAATAAGCCCTTCCAAGTCAGGATGTATACACAATACAACTAATAACTTCCACCTGCATACTGAACCTATGTTGACATCATGACTTCATTAATTTTATCCTCATAAAATGGCTTAACGGATAGTGCGGTTTTTGTGACTTCTCATTGCCCCCTTAGGAGCCCCACCGACGTCAACAGGGATTTTGACCCCATGCCAAGCTCTTAAATCCATCATCCTGCCTACAACTGAGCAGACTGGGTAAAAGGATGCATTGAGAGGAACAAAATGTATGATATCTCCTGTTGTCTTATTGCAATGACACAATAAGAGCACATTTTATGTTTGATTTTTATCTCTTTTTGAAAAAAAATTTTAAGCAAATTTGAATATTGATTTAAATCTGGATTGTTTTACTTTGTTTATATGCCAGTGTATCATTTTTCTTCATTGCATTATTACATTTCCCCAAATAGTGTCTGTGTAGGTGGTATTTTCACATTTCCTTTCTATATTATAATACCTTACAAATCATAAATCAAAATACAGTTTGGGCAAACTATGAAATATTCCTATTTAAATTCCATTCAATGGAGTTTATACTTGTGATCTGTGATTTTAATTAGCTGGTTGTTGGTTCATATTTCTTGTTATAAAGAAAGTAACTCCAGTTGTCTGACCAGTAACATAACAATAACTGTGTCCACTTCTGATATTGATCCCTTGAGATCCATTAAAGTAGCTTTCTGAAGCAAAATGTCATTGGAAGTTAAAAACGTGCTGTTTCTATTCCTACCACAAATTAAGGCTTCAGCAGCTGAAGCCTCAATCAGAAACCAGACTTCGTTTTTTTCCTTGATGTCTGAGAGAAAGAGAATAAAGGGCAAGAAAAGACAAGAAAGGGGACCAAGTTAGTAAGAGATACACAAGGCTCATGTCGCCATTCCAGCGCATTTCAGAAGTGTTAATAAGCACCTCCATATTGACAATTAAAGTGTAGAGTAGCAAAAGGGTCTGGCTTTAAATACATGAGTAGTCCTAGATGTAAGACATTATCATTTTGATTTCCCAGTGGTGTCTTCCTGGATCTAAGCTATGTGAACTACAGTGAAAGTTTAATCTCTATGTAGAAATGATGGGAGTTAAGCAACCAATAGCAATAATATTAATAATAGTTAACACTGCCTAAGGGCTTATTATTTTCTAGAGACTGAAAAACTGCTTTGCATGTATTTCATATTTAATTTGCATAATAATCCCAGGGGGTAGCTACTATTGTGCCAGTTCTACAGAGGAGGAAACTGAGACACAGGAAGGATAAAAGATCAAAGTCATGCCAGTGCTTCAGGGTGAAGGTTGGTTTTAATTCCAGAAAGCTGAACTGGTCAGTGCCATACATTTTGTGCTTCTGGTGCTGGTCCTCAGGGGCCCAGTAAGCAGCATCTCACCCTCCATTTTTTTCACTTCATCTTACTCCTTCACTGATCTTACATGAGATTTATTTCTGATTATATGTATATAAGAGAAATATTTATATGTTCAGTCCTATTGAAAATCATGTACACTCCCCATTTTATTTGTTAGAGGGATCACTGGTTATTACAGCCACATTGGTAATACTTTTATATATTTAATAAAACCTAGGTTTTGGAAAGCCATTATTCATTTATCAAGTGACTAGGATGGAATGAATTTAAAAAGTTGAGACCATTAAAGATGGATTTTTAGGGTCTAGTTAGTGATCAAAGAGAGGTAATTTTTTATTTTGAAAACCTTTAAAGATATGAGATTATGCAACACTTCTTTTTTGTTTGTTTGTTTTGTTTTGTATTTTAGAGATATAGACCACTTGAAAGCAGGGCAGAATACAGAGGGAAATGCATCAAGTGATGTGTGCATGTGTGTTTGTATCAGTTTTATCTCACTATGATGTATAATTACAATGCACCAATAAAAGTATATATTAAAAAAAGAATGCTAAAATAAAGAACATTTGAAAATTTTAGAAGTGCACAAAGGATAAAGTAAACCTTATCTAAATCCCCTCAATTCTCAGTTTCAGTCTCAGTGTTGAAAGAAAACCACCAATAAGTCTTTGATTAGTTTTTATTATGGTTAGGTATAGAATATCCCCTGAAGAGCTCATAAATTGGTGTTTGGAGTTAATGTAATGGATCCATGAGGGTTGTAATCTCATCGGCAGATGGGTGGTAACCCAGGCAGGTGGGGTGTGGCTGGAGAAGGTGGTTCCCTGGGGTGTGGCCTGAGGGACTGTGCTTGTGTTTTTGAATCCCCTTGCTCACTTGCTGTTTCTGCTTCTGGTCTCCATGTGAGGAGCAGAGACTGGTTCTCCCCCTCTCTGTGCTTCTCACCACCATGCCCTGAACTTCATACCCCGGCCCCACATGGACTAAACCAGGAATCCAAGAACTATCAGCAAATAAACCTTCCTTCCTCTAAGTTGTGTGATCAGACCTTTTGTATTATAGCAGTGAGAATGTTGATTGAGACATTCTTCCAGGCTTTTTCATACATACATATAGATAAAAAAGAATAGTGTATATTCTAGATTTAATCATTTATCAGAGAGAGAGCTGGTAAGGATATTATCCCATTATATAGGGTTTCTCTTTAGACTCTTGATGGTTTCCTTTGATGTGCAGAAACTTCTTAGCTTAAGGCCATCCCACTTGTTAAATCTTATTTTAATTTCCTGAGCTTTGGGAGTCTTTCTTCCTGTGCCTATATGTTGGAGTGTTGAACGTATGCCCTCCTCTAGTAGCTTCACTTTTCTGGTCTAACTTCCAGATCTTTGATCTATCTCAAATTGACTCCTGTGCAGGGTGAGAGGTATAGATTTAGTTTCATTTTTCAACAAATGGATAATCAGCTTTTCCAACATCATTTATTGAAAAGGCTGTATTTTCTCCAGCATATGTGTTTGGCCCCTTTGTCAAAGATCAATTGACTATAAGTGTGTGGATTTGTTTCTATATTTTCTATTCTGCAACATTGGTCTATGTGCCTGAACTTAAAAGATTTTACACTAGAAAAACAAATAACCCAATAAAAAATGGGCAACTGAATCGAATTACATTTCACAAAAGAAGAGATACAAATGGCCAATAGATATATGAAAAAGTGTTCAATATCATTAGCAATTAGGGAGATGCAAATCAAAACTACACTGAGATTCCATCTAACCCCAATCGGAATGGCAATCATTAAGAAGTCAAATAACAATAAAGGATGTAGGGAAATAGGAACTCTTCTACACTGTTAGTGGGATTGAAAACTAGTTCAACCACAATGGAGATTAGTGTGGAGATTCCTTATGAAACTGGGAATGGATCCACTATATGATCCAACTATACCACTCCTGGGTATTTTTTCCAAACACGCCAAAATCAGAGAACTACAGTAATATGTGCATACCCATGTTCTTGCAGCACAATTCACAATAGCCAAATTATGGAATCAACCCAGGTGTCCATCAAAAAATGAATGTATCACAAAAATATGGGAAATATGCATGATGGAATTCTACTCAGCAATAAAGAAGAATAAAATAATGTCATTTTCAAGAAAATGGAAGGACCTGGAAAGCATAATGTTAAATGAGATTAGCCAGTCACAGAAAGTGAAGGGTCATATGTTTTCTTTAATATGGACAAGCTAGGGAGTAACTGGGATACTAGAGGGACTCTAAATAATGGAAAAGAAACTTCAGTAGAGCCAAGGAAGTGGCCCAAGGGAAGGGGAGGAGGAAGACTGAGGTTCATTATTGGAAATACTAACATTGACTGTGTGTACACATTTGTGAAAATCCCAATGTGAATCTCAGTACTCTGTACTCTGGAAGGTGGGGGGAGGGTAGATGGGGAGGCAGAGGGGGCACCAAGTGCTTTGTGCATGTATGTCAATGTCAACATGATTTACATTATGATGTGAGATGATAATGCACCAATAAAAGCACATTAAAAAAAAGAACAGTATAAAATAACTATACTTTTAGCCGGGCATGGTGGCACACGTCTGTAATCCTAGTACTTGGCAAGTTGAGAAAGAAAGATCATAGGTTCAAGACCAGCTTTAGCAACTTAGTGAGACCATTTCAAAATAAAAAATAAAATAGAACTAGAGATGAATCTCAGAGGTAGAATGTCCCTGGGTTCAATCCCTAGTACCACCCCCCAAAACCAAACCAAAATAACCAAAAATATAGTTCTAATCTTTTTAGATATATCAAATTACTTTATTGAATATTCATTTTCTGTGTGTGGTTCTGGGGGTTGAATTCAGGGATGTTCTACCTCTAAGCTATACCCCCAGCCCCTATTTTATTTTTCATTTGGAATTAGGGTTTCACTAAGTTGCTTACAGCCTTGCAAAGTTGCCATGGCTGGCTTTGAACTTGAGATCCTTCTCTCTTAGCCTCCCATATACTAGGATTACAGGTGTGCACCACCATGTCCAGCTTGAATATTCTTATAGGATTTTTAACTTTCTTGTAACTAGGGTTGCTCTAGCAGTTTTTTGAAGCCTACAGTTACGGGTCAATTATGTCCCTCCAAAATGATACATTTGAGTATCTAGTACCTTGGAAAGGGACCTTATTTGGAGATAGGCTCTTTTCTGTGATAATCAAGTTAAAATTAATTCATTAGGGTGGGCCCTAATCTGATATGACCAATTGCTAGGGACTATCCCTTGAGCAGTGGGGTTGGGGGTTCTTTGACAGGTGTGGATTGAGACAAGGTCACAAGAATACACTCACACCAAATGCAGTGAAGAAGTGTATCTGTTTTATTGTTTGTTAGTCATTGTTTTGTACTATTTTTTTGCAATGAGGCATATAGAACAAGAATTTCCACAGACGTGTTCCTCCAAAGGTCATCAGTCAAGGTTACAACATGTTTATAAAAATTCTTTTCCATTAGTTTAAATCTTTACAATTTGTTTAGCCCCTTTAAGCAGTGTCCTTATCTTTATCTCAGGTAGCTAGAAGGTTAATGTGTCCTGTAAAATTTCAGGGAGACAAGGTGAGAGTGGGCAAAAGACTATTTGTATTTAGATAAACTTGCAAAGCCTGTTTCTTGAATAATACTTGTAAGAGGTTAATGAATTCCTTATATAGATTTGTCTAGAAGTACTGCTTTTTCAGCCATTATTAAGAGATCACTATCTGCTGGCCACATGTTTCTAAGAAATTTTCCTTTATAACTACTGCAAAAGTAAAACCCAAAGCACCCAAAATTTCCAGAATATAATAATGCAAAGTGGGATATGCCATGCATTCCTTCTTTTGGAATCGTCTGCCTTGCAGGACTCCAGAGGACCGAGCCTTGCTCAAGATCCAGCTATTAAGGAGCTGTGACAACCGATGCACTTATAAAAGGGGAGGGGGAAATTTAGAGACAGACACACATAGAAGGAGAAGGCTATGTAAAGGTGCAGAAAGAGATTGGGCTGAAGCTTCTGCAAATCAAGGAATGCCAAAGATTGCCAGAGAACAAGAAGCCGAGGGAGACACATGGGACAAGTTTTTCACAGTTCTCAGATGGAACCAGTCTATCTGACACCTTAATCTTGGACTTACAGGCTCCAGATGCCAAATAATAAATTTTTGTTGTTTCAGCCACTTAGCTGGTGATTCTTTGTTATGGCAGCCCTCAAAACCTAATACACATATGAACCTCCTTCTCTGAGTAATACTTTTAATCTTAAAAAATATATCTAAGACTAAAAAGGAAATTAATCTATTGAAATAGTTATTAAAATATTGTAAATAGTAACATACTGTGACCTCCCCAGTATGTCTGCCTACCATAATTTAAAATAGTAATGGTATATGAGTTATCTGTGACCAACTATGATGTGATATGAATATGCCTGTGATTTCTAATGCTGGCATTGTCACAAGCACTGCTAATAACACTGTGGTTTGTTTTCCCTGTTCATAATTCAAATTTCAGTTGGGGGTTAGTGAAAATGAAGATATCAGTTTTCTTTCATCCATATTTATATTACCAGGTGAAGAAAGTCCATTCATTCTATAGTCTGGTTGTTTCTCATGGCTCTATAGTATAATATTAATATTGTAGGATATATAATTAGTAAATAACAGACAATGAAAGGGTAACACATTTCTCATTTTCAAATCCAAAATGATGGGTCAAAGCAATCAAATCAAGCATACTGTAGGACTTCCCACTGCAAAAGGTATTGCTTTCAGTCCAGGTATCCCCGCTGCTAGATTCCTATATACATTTCCTTGTTGGATGTTTTCACTCAGATGTCGCACATGAGCCTCAAACTCAACATGAGTGAATCTTATTACTTTTTTTCCCAGACTTTACCCATATTTCCTAGAACACACAACCTAAGATCATTTGCATACTTAGCTAAACACTGAGAGGTGCAATCCCAGGGGAGGAATCACAGTGAGCAGAAGAGGGAAGCAAGCCAGGGGAAGAGTCAGAGCATGTACAGGTGGCTGTGCTACACAAGCAGACTTCAGGTTCACAGCAAGTTCCAGGTATTGCTCAGTTTCACATGATATATTCCAGGAGGCAGTATGGAACTGTTGTATTTTAAACAGGCTACCAGGGGAAGAGAAAAAGCTAATATTTTCTAGATCTTCTCATTTTCGATTTTTCATTGAACTGTGTACCTAATACTCTTTTTTGGGGGAGGGGTACTGGGGATTGAACTCAGGGGCTTTCTACCTCCAAGCTATACCCCCAGCCCTATTTTTTTTTAATGCTTATTTTGAAACCAGGTCTCACTAAGTTGCAGAGTGCCTCACTAGGTAGCTGAGGTTGGCCTCGAACCCGGATCCTCTGGTCTCAGCCTCCCGAATGCTGGGATTACAAGCGTGCACCACCACGCCCGGCTACCTAATACTCTTAAATTGCTTACTTATTTGAGCTTTGTTACCCAGTTTCTCCAAAAAGCCAGATTCAACAGTAATAGCAGTAGTAGCATTAACTAGGCAGGGCCAATCCCAGGGCATTTGCACCTTCCTGTGGCCTACAGCTCCACAGATTCAGATGGGTGAAGCTGTACCCATGTATGGGTGTTGAGTGGGCTTCCACTGGGACCCAATGGTGAAAAAGAACCCCTAGGGTGAGAGGCAAGAGACATATATTGTGAGGCATGAGATGGAGCTCCCATTTCCATGAGGAAATTTGTGGCACAGTAAATTTGGGGACCAGAGAGCAGTTGCTACAGTGAGCCTAAGCGGCCAACGAGGTGCAACACTACATTGGTCTATCTGAGTATGACCACAGAAACAGAAATAGAACCCAGTGAGTCTTTATCTATTGGAAACTGAAAATATGGACAAGTGAATAAGCTAAGTCTGGTCCATTCCCTTTCTATTTCAGGCTTCAAATCATGCTCTTTCTTTCACATTCCTGTTGTATATGAACTCTGAGATAGTCAAAGGATTAGACACATCCTTTAAGCATAGCATACTCCTTAACTATGCCAGATAATTTGATCCAATCAAATACTGTGTGTGTGTGTGTGTGTGTGTGTGTGTGTGTGTTACTGGGGATTAAACCCAGATACATTCTACCTTTGAGCTCTACCCCCCCCAGCCCACTTTTATTTCTTATTTGGAAAACAGGGTCTTGCTAGGTTAATGGGAGTCTTACTACTTGCTGAGGCTTGCAATTCTCTTGTATCAGTCTCCCAAGTACTGGGATTACAAGCATGTACTGCCATGCCTGGCTTGTTTTTAATTTTGAAACAGGATCTCTTTAAGTTGCTGAGGCTGGCCTTGAACCTGTGATTCTCCTGTCTCAGCTTCCCAAGTACTGGTATCATAGGTGTGTGCCATCATGCCCAGCTCAAATCCTCTTAATATTACATACTTTCAAAAAGGGAAAATTATGATGGATGGCAAAGAATCAACTCTCCTTTACCCTGCTCCTTTTATCTCTGATTCTAGGGATCTTATGAACCAGGAAGTTTTCCTCTTGGGATGGATGAAGGGGTATTTTTTTAGGGTACACTTGATTACACTAGTTATCCTGACCCTTTTGGCAGAGGGAGTGTCAGAAAAGTTGAGGTAGGTTACTCATCTGGATAGCTGGAGTTCACTAATGCCAGAAACTCATTTCAGAGGTCCTGAACCTCCTTACCAGAGCAGTGCGGTATAGCTCCCTTTGTAAGGAATTAGATTCAACACAAGTCTGGGGAAGACACAACCACTATCCATTGCATAATGTCTCCTTTTTAAAAAGTCATTGGCTTCAAGTCAATTAATAAGATCCAACAGGCAATAAGTAATTGGTATTTCTTGGAATTTGTAGAGGATTTGAAGGCCTGTTTTGATAAGCATACATCTCCATCTCAGATGATAAAAGTAATATTCAGGTTTTGCATAACCTCCTTGTCCTTTCCTAAAAGGTCCCTTCCCACCTTCTGAATATGAAAGGCAGAGGATTAGAGTTTAGTGTTTAACTGGCTTGAGTATCGTACACATATCCCAAATCTATTTATCCTTTTCCCTACTTTGTGGATTACTGTTATAGTTTGAATTTAGAATGTCTCCCCAGACCTCACTGAGACAAGACAGCCATGTTGGAGGCAGGATTTGGTTGTTGAGGAGGGCCTTCTGGGGGTGTGGCCTTGGAATTCTATATGGATGGTCCCTCCCCCTCTTGCTTTTTATTTTTGTTTCAGCCTATGTCTCTGTGATGTGAGAGAAAAACCCTTGCATGTGTGGTCGGTTCTCTCTCTCTCTCTCTCTCTCTCTCTCTCTCTCTCTCTCTCTCTCTCTCTCTCTGTCTTTCTCTCTGCTCTCCACCACCATGCTCTGAGATTCACAGACAATACCTAACATGGACTACACCCCTGAAATCTCCAGAACTGTGAGCGAATAAATCTCCTTCCTCTAAGTTGTGATGATCAGGTGTTTTGGATTACAGCAGTGAGAATGCTGACCAAAACAGTTAGTCAATGTCTATTCTTACTCTCCTCACCTGTTTGTTGGCTGCTTTCAAACAGAAGGACTACTGCAAGTCTCAATTCTTTTACTGAGCCATGCTGTGGGGACATGGTTGATACTAACATAGGGGAAACTTCATCAGATGCTGACATGGCTTTTAGTATATTATCACACAAGGGTTTTAATTGTCATATGTTAGTTACTTTCCAGCATGGGCATTCCAAGTTCCTTTACTGGTCCATTTGGCAGATCTCCCAGGAACACAGGCTTTACAGAGAGCAAAAGGTCACCCACTTTTCATCTCCTTACTTTTTTGTTTTTTGTTGGTGTTGGGGTAACCTTCATGCACAAAAGCATTCTGTTTTACCCCAGTTGGCCTTATTTTATAGCCGTCCTCTAATCAAGTTAATAAATAATTGCTGGTTACAACTTTAGGGTAACATTGCCTATAGAAACCATAACCAGTCACTTGCCTTCTTTCTTGTTCATGGCTATGATAGACATTAAGTATTTGGGCCTGAGTTCATTGCTAAAGGACATATTGAATAGTCCTGAAGAAATAAGGAGAAAGTGCTTGCATCAAAAAATAAGGATCAGAGCCGGGCGTGGTGGCGCACGCTTGTAATCCCAGCTTTTGGGAGGCTGAGACCGGAGGATCTGGGTTCGCGGCCAGCCTCAGCTACCTAGTGAGGCACTTCACAACTTAGTGAGACCCTGTTTCAAAATAAAGAGCGTGTCCCCACTGGGGACACGCTCACAAACCATATACACATTACATATCATACACATTATCTAGAAGACAGTTTAAAACAAAAGGGGTTATACATCTTCTGAAATATCTCATTCCCCACAATATATCAAAGTTTATTTTGTAAAGAAGATGAAATCCAGCTGGGTGTGGTGGCACACACTTGTAATCCCAGCATTTGGGAGGCTGAGACCGGAGGATCTGGGTTCCTGGCCAGCCTCAGCTACCTAGTGAGGCCCTTCGCAACTTAGTGAGACCCTGTTTCAAAATAAAGAACAAAAAATAGGGCTGGGGGTATAGCTCGGATGTAGAATGTCCCTGACTTCAATCCCCAGTACCACACACAAAAAAAAAAAGAGAAAGAAAAAGAAAAACAAAGAAGATGAAATCCAAATAACTTGAATTGCATTCTTGAAATTAAATCTTTCTTCTTGACATTTAGCAGATTCTTGGAACACTAGTAGGCGGGCCCCTGAGAAGCAGCCTTCAAAATCAATGGGGTGTCCTTGAACACCAGAAAAATCAACCCAGGACTGAAATGCAGAATTAAGGCAAAAGAAAAATATATTTATCAAAACCTTCAAAAATTATTTTTTGAAATGATTTTGCTTATAGTTTGTTAGATGTGACAGGCTTCAAAACAATTAAGGATCCAATTATAAGACTCAATAGTTTTACACTTTAATTGATTTCTAGAACATTTCTCTGTCAGTAAACATGTTGAAAACTGTATATAAAAATGCCATGAATGGTAAAATTGCTGTTGATCCTGATCATCTCTGAGAAAATATGAAGGTTAGTTTTAAAAAAGAAGACAAATATTTATACACATTTTATTTTTAACAAATTCTATCATGTTGGAATTATTTAATATTCCTTGCATAAAATTTATAGTTTGGGGAGTGAATTTGTTAATACAGAACATATTTTGTGACTTTATTGCAGGGCCATATATTTTCTTGTCTGCATGCTCTAGGCAACTTTAGTCATTTTTATGTACTTTCTTGAGAAAAAAATCTTCAATAAACATTAATGAATGACTCAGTATTATATTTTTGTTCTTAGAACTATACATATTCTCTTATCTGGTCTAATGTCTACATGGTTAATGTCTACAAGGTACTAAAACATAAATTTTATAATCTCTTGGACAATTGAGTGCTTTATCTTCTGATACTCTAGGATTAAACTCTAGGTATTATCTTATCCAGTCAAAAGCCCTCTTGCTATTCTGTGATGCAAACATGAAGCAAGCATATTGATTTTACCTGACAAGTCTAGATGTCGTTTCAGATACTAATGGATGTGAATAAAATGTATTTTTGCAAGTGTTTACTCTTTTTTCCATATGAAGCAGTACATTTGCCAGAGTATTATTTATTTTAGGAAAAGTTTATTTTAGAAAAGCAATGCTTCAGTTTGTTGTATTGTAATAATCTATTGTAGGCTATATAGGGTTGCTAACCAGGAATAAAATTTTGTGGCTGCATATTTTTAATTCATGAAATTTTGAGTCATAGATTCTTGATATTTTAGTAAGAAAATAACCATATTCATTTGGAGAAGGAATTCCAAAGTGGTATCTAGGGTTGATTTCAATGCTCCTGCACTATCATTCTGCTAAATTAATCTATTGCAACTTTTCAGGGTAAGACTGGTATGACATAGAGCAGGAAAAATTTAGTTAGCGTTAGAGAACATGGAACATAGAACACAAAGTATGTTTGCTGTGTTAGGCTGAGGGGAGCCATGCTGTGTCTATAGTTGAATAGAGCAACCTTGCTTTGAGTTTAATGTTTTGGAACATCATAATGTCATATAGGTTTATAAATAGATGTCCAGGCAAGACTCACAGTATGGCATAATGTGGACATAGAGAAACAACATGTATATGCATGAATGGTGATATTTTCACATTAAGAAGACCTTTCATCCAGAACCGAATGCTCTTACCTCAGGATGATGTGATGAGTGACTTCCCAACTCCAGCACCACAGTGCAACAGTTGAAGGCAGGAACCAAGGGATATAATAAGCAAATAATGCAAATTACCACTCACCCAATAAATCCTGCCATTGCCCATGATTAGTAAAGGATTCGACTCATTTTGCAAAAGGCTCTGTAGATTAAATTCCAACTCAGAAATGTACAGCTTGATCAGTAAAGTTTGTAAATGACTTTACAGATGAGGGATGCTATTCAATAGTGAATATGGACTTCAATTGCTAGAGCGTTTGAAAAAACTCACAGCTGAGCTGTGTTGCAGCCCAGAAGCAGGCACCCAGATCTGTTTCATGTGAAATGGAATCAGGAAAGTATTCAGATTCGCTAGGAGTACAATCTAAAAGGACAGGAAATTATATATCGTGGATGTCTTAATTATTAAATGCTGCAAGTCAATTAGCAAAGTGGCAACCATCTGACAGGTAAAATGTGACACTAAGTGAAGAAATATTAGCTTCACCAGAGATGATGAGGATATTGTGCCATCCAGTACATCTAGAATTTACTCTGGACCATAGTGGCACAAGGAAAAATGACAGATATGAGAAAAGTACCACTTTATCATTAGCTGGCCTTGGGACCTCAGTCACAGTAAAAGAATTTTTGTAGGCTGTGGCCCCATGTTTTCTGAACAACTTGGGTTTTGTAGCTTCATACAGCAACAAACTATAGGTCAGTCAGGCCTGCTCACTCACAAATCCCTCAAAACCAATTTTCAGATTTTACTACTGAGCTAGTGTAGGAAGAAATCAAATGAATGGACTGGAGGAGAGGGAATTAGGAGAAGTGTGTGGGGGGGAGAGTTAAGAGGTGGGGAACAGGGAAATGAAAGAATGAGAAAACAGAGAAGGAGGGACATATTGGCATGGTGTCATATTTTTCCCAATTCAAGTAGACTTCATCTTTATTGTTTTTTTTTTTTTTTGGTATTGGAGGTTGAACCTAGGGGTATTCTCATTCTTCCTCCAAGCTACACCCCCATCCCTATTTTGTTTTTTATTTTGAAATAGGGTCTTGCTAAGTTGCTGAAGCTAGCCTGGAACCTATAATCCTCCTGTCTCAGCCTCCCAATTACTGTACTTACAGGTCTGCACCACCAATCCCAGCATTTTTACTATTTAATTCTGTTGAATAGAGAGACACAAAAGAAAGGGACTAGAAAAGTCAACCACTTTGATTGAAGAAAGAGCTCCTCACAAGTCCTACCCTTTTAATACATCACCTCCCTCCTCTCTCACAGATTGTCATGCATACCTAGAGGTAGCACCAAACAGAATTTATCTCACAGCCTTATGCTGTCCTCTGAAGTGTGGATGTATATAATTAAACTGTTTATCAGCCTCCATGCTTATAGGTTTCACAAGTTCTAAAATATGACATGTTTGAAGATTCCCAATGTTTTCCTTTAACTGTATTATCACCCCTTTCATACTTCCTAACCTGAGTTTTTCTTCTTAGTATTCTGCCCTATCATCCTATCAGGTGCTCAAGCCAGAAATATGAATGCATTCTCAACTTTTCCCTTTTCTTCATACCTCACAGCTAACCTATCAGGTCAGCTTATCAATCCTTCTACCCACATAAGTCTCCAATATGACCATCTTTTTTTTTTTCTTAAACTTTACTCACTTCCCCCCATCTTAGTACATTTGGGCTGCTGAAACAAAATACCACAGACTACGTGGCTTAGAAACAACAGACATTTATTTCTCAGAATTCTGAAGGCTTGGAGGTCCAAGATAAAAGTATCAACAAATTCTGTGTTTGGTAAAGGGCTTCTTCCAGGTTACAGACTTCTGGCTTCTTGTTGTGAACTCACACAATGTAAGGGGCTAGAGATCTCTTTGGGGCCTTCTTTAGAAGGGTACTAACTTCTAGATCTGTAAGATCTCTATGAGGTCTTTACCCTTGTGGCCTAATCAACTCCAAAAGGACCCAGCTCTAACATCATCATACTGAGGACTGGGTTTCAACATGAACTTCCAGGGGAACACGTTCAGACCACAGCATCCACAGCACCTTCTTCTAGGTCAACACCTGCTCTTATTAGGAATAGTGTGACACCTCCCTGTCCCCTCCATTCCAGTTACCACACTACAAGCAGAATTACATTCATTTGTGTGTGTGTGTGTGTGTGTGTGTGTGTGTGTGTGTGTGTGTTACTGATGATTGAACCCATGGGGCATTCTATCACTGAGTGACAACCCTAGGCCTATGTTGGTTTTTTTTTCTATTATTTTTGAAACAGAGTCTCATCTCACTAAGTTACTGAGGCTGTCCTCAAACCTACAATCCTCCTCTCAGCCTCCTATGGACCAGGATTACAGGTGTGCACCAAGATGCCTTGCAGAACTATATTCTTAACACATAAAGTCACTCATGGCTTTTTGCTGCTTCTAACACTTGTGTTATTCTGATGGACACAAAATTATGCCCAGGCAACTTATCATAGCCTAAAGAGCTCTGAATGACAAGCTCCTACCTGTTTGTCCCTTCTCTCTCTTGTTCAGTGTGGTCCTGACATTTTGGCTGCTTTTACTTCTTCCAATAGGCCAGGTTCTTCCTAGGCTTAGAGACATTGCCCGTATTTTTTCTTTTTCACTCTTCCCCCTGTATCTCTCATGTTTGAATCAATTGAACTCTCTGTCTGGTTCTAGTTAACATGCAACCTTTCCAGAGAGGTTATCCCTAACCCCTCTACCTGAAAAAGACACTCAGCCACCATACCCATTCTGTTCATTTTCTCAGCAATTTCCCTTTTTATATCACAACTGATAATTATTTGATTTATCACTGTAGCTTATTTTCTGGAAGTAATAAACCATATTTCCATATTTGGAAAACATGAGGTCAAACACAGGTGAGTCATCCACTTAGTGCTCACTCTTTATCAACTGTCTAGATACCACCCAGAAGGTCCATCTTTTGGTAATTAGTTTTTGTGGTGATATCCTGCATCAATCCCTCCTTATCCCATCTACCAATACAGACTTTCAGATATCCATTGGAACTTAAACTTGAGCTAAGGTGCTGAAGTTTTGTTACTAATAGAACATCAGATACTAAAGTTTTATTATTAATAGACCTTAAGCAAAGTACAGTTCACAGGAATGTGGTTAGAGAATGGGTCTGAATTAGATTCCATCTTATCATATACAAGTAAATAGCATATACTATTCATTGGAACTAGAGTAAAGGTTATATAACTATAAAATTACTAGAAATTAATTGTATCTTGTGCATGTTGAAGGGTTATGTTTCTTATGCAAGATCATTCCTGGAATGGAATTGATTATTGTGTTCAGCATTGCACAGTGGCTGGATTTCCCAGAATGAGTCATTGCTGCTTTTATTTTTAATGATACACACTTTATTTATGATACTGCCTTCATTTGTAAATTACATTACTGTCTTTATTTTTAATGATGCTGAAAGTCTGTATCTTCACTGATTTGCCTTGTGGCTCTTTCTACACAGAGTCCAAAGTTGAATAATACAAACTCAGTACAATAGACACAACTAGGGGTAAAAATTAATCATAAAGCTACATGCTTAGCTAAAATCTTGTCTTCCTTCACTTTCCCTTCCCTTCCCTTCCCTTCCCTCCCTGCCCTTCTTTTTTTCCCCTCTTTCTCTCCTTCATGGTTTTGGAGGGGAGTAGTCACTGGGAATTGCAACCACAGACTATGAAATGGCTTCCAATGTTCTTTTCTCTTGTTTTGATGTATGTGTTGCTGTTTAGATTAGTTTATCATGGATGACCTTGGTTTTGGTGTTTTCCAGACTTGTATTTATCTATTACTTTATTAGAATTGTGAGTAAAATAAAAATCTATGGTTAAAAAAGAATAGTTTTTTATGTGGGTAGAATACTCTTCAGATAAAATAAATCAGAATTTTAATAACAACACTAGGCATAAAAAGCAATATTTGTGTTTGATTAAAAATGATTGTGTACATTTATTAATTTATTTTTTTCCAAAACATGGTTATTGAACAACTACTGTTTGAGATCCAGGCATTGCATTATGTTTTGGGCATATAACAATTAGTGAGACATAATTTTTCTTTTTTAAATTATACATTTTATAGATAGAAAGTATGAAATAGACAAGCATGTTAGGGGGTGATAAGGGCTATAAAACAAACAAATACCAAAATAGAATAAGAATAGTCCAGCGTGTGTGTGTGTGTGTGTGTGTGTGTGTGTGTGTGTATGTATGTATGTGTGTGTGTAGTATTATTTTTTTTTAAGAGAAAGTGATAACATTGGAACAGAGATCTGAAGAGGTAAGGAAGACATGTCAAGAAGAGAGAATAACAAAGCTTGAAAGTACAATTAAGAAATTGGAATTGGAGTAGAGGAATAGGAAAGGGCTAGGTAGGAGGTGCGGTCAAAGTAATAAAGTAATGGTGGAGGCCTAGACCATGTAGGATTTTGTAGTCACAGTGAAGACTTTTCATATAGCTCAGCATAATATGAGAAGGCATTGAAAGCTCTTAAGGATAATTGTTGCTTTTTATATTAACTACACACACTGTATGTACATATGTTTTCCATCATAAATGAAAATATGAAGCCGGGCGTGGTGGCGCAGGCTTGTAATCCCAGCATTCGGGAGGCTGAGACCAGAGGATCCGGTATCGCGGCCAGCCTCAGCTACCTAGTGAGGCACTCCGCAACTTAGTGAGACCCTGTTTCAAAATAAAGAATAAAAAATAGGGCTGGGGGTGTAGCTCGGAGGTAGAATGTCCCTGAGTTCAATCCCCAATCCCGCAAAAAAAAAAAAAAATCTCCATTCTTATGGGATAGTCCTATTCTATTGGAATAATCTCTTTGGTTTTTCTTGTAGAATAAGATTTTAAAAAATATTCTGATTACTAGATCAATGTGTTGATGAAAAAATATATACCTTTTAATTTTTCATTTTTGAAGAAACATACTAAGATACTACTGGTGAAAATATTATCCTTCTAGTTCAGAATAGCTTTTTATTGAAGACATTTTCAGTAACCTCTAGCGTATTTTGTATAGTGCCAAATATTCAAAATTGCTTACTGTGCATGTTAAAAATTACAATTTTAAGGATAATTAAACAAACATACACTTATAAGTTAATCATAGTTAAATGATTCCTTATTCTGTAGGGAATCTTTTATAATTTTAACTGATACATGTTTTTCTCCCAAAACTAATTTTTTATTTGTCTATTAAAAGAAGTCTGCTTTAGATGTGACATTATATTAACATCCAACTGATTCAACAGAAGGAGAAAGGAAAAAGGGAAGGCAAAGTAGTTTTGATGTCTTTGCCTTTGAAATACAATAATAAATTCAAGTCTGAGGATTGAGAGTGGCAATCAGAAATTATGTGGACTCTTTAAAGCAGAGCTATATTTCACTGACATAATCCAACAGGCTAGGTAATGGAGAAAATTCATAATAACTAATTGCTGCTATATCAGTTTTAATATCCACACTCATTTTGGGAACTTGATATATCCCAACTCTCAAGGGTATGCCTATAATTACACTTTTGAGGTGTTCAAGTGCTTTATCACAGTGAGACACTTGAACTCCAATGTGAGAAGGTTAATTATTTAGAATATCCTTGAAAATATTCTCTGGCATGAGTGGATTACATGACGACACCTTGAAGTGACTATAGAAGTCTCAAGGAAGATAAATGTAAAAATCAATGATTTGCTTATGCTGAGTCTCAGAGGACTGCTTTAGAATATTAACAATATTAGCTACTAATCCGTTTTTCAGAAACTGTTTAAAAATATTTTCTCCCTCTGACAATACATGCCTTTGGAGGATTGTACTTAAATTGAGCTAAGATGTTGAATTTCCTGATTTTATTATAGGATTATTCCATAGCTTGTCTACTGTGTGTGTGTGTGTGTGTGTGTGTGTGTGTGTGTGTGTGTGTGTGTGGTCTTCAATATATGATTCCATGATTATTAGGATTGTAAATAATTATTAGAGGGGATGTTTTTCTGAATTAGTTAAAACACTTTGGATTTGTACCATCCTCCATATTTGAAAGTCTCATGGGAGAAAAAATTATATAAATTTATGCTATAAAGTGTTATTATCTACTTCTTTTCTCACTTATTAAGTATTCAAGAAATATTTATGAATTGGTTGTTCCAGGAGTAAGAAAATGCATCACTAAATCTTTATATACATATTCCTCCTTAATTATTTCTTCTTTCTTCATTAGAGATGAGAAATTTCCTTAGAAGTAAAAAGTTTATTTTCTTTTGTACAAGAGTACAAAATTTGTTATTCTATGTAATGATATTGAAGTCTATTATCTCCTTCCTCCTGCATCCTAGGTTTTAATTCCTCTTTGTCTTCGGTATTATCCATGGTCCAATAAAAAGCCTTCTTCTCTCATTGCCAAGAACTTCTCTCCATGGAGCATGGTTCTTTCCAAGATTGCCAATTTGGCAGCAATTGAAATTCACAACTGAACTTGGCTGAGCTTAGGAGCAGAATGCATGACACAACTCAGAGAGTCTTTTACATTATATATTAAAAAACATGGCAGTTCCATTAGCCTAGGCATAAGGAGAAATATTAGGAAGATACTTGCATCTCTCACAGAATCTTAAGATTTAAACAATTAGGGAGGCACTGGGGATCGCCGAGGCAGAATTTGTGGATCTTCTGTTTGCCGCATGGGTATTTATATGATGTTGCTCCCTTGACACCTAGTTTCTGCAAATGTTCCTAAAAACTAAAAATTTCTGGGGAAGAGAATTTGATTTATTATAGTAGTTTCTGATGGTCATCCTGGTTAGTTCTTTAGCTACACCTGGGGTCTTTTAACCAGTGGTGGAGAGCCATATTGGTGGATCAAGTGCATTTCCTTGGAAAGGGAGAATGATTGAGTTAGGCAATTGGCTTAGGAGCATCTACTACACATGTCATAGGTCACTTCTGCCTTTGATGAGGAACCTGGAATAACTCAGCCCTGAACTCTTCACTCCTGGTAGTAGGTAGCTTCCCTGTGTTTCACAGTGGATATTTTCCTATATGCTGGCCTTGTTCTCTTATGTGACCATTAATGCAGTCAGCATAGAGACAGGTATCCTGGACAGGTATCTGAGCATAATCCACAAGTACTTTCTCTTCTGGCATCCTTCCAGTCTTAGGTTTTCTTTTGTTTCTAGTATGTAATTACTTTTATTTCTTCTTTTTAATTAACTAAAAAAATATCCACTGAATATATGGTGAGTGTTGAGCTAGGATTTGAGGAGGTTTGTTTTAGAACCACTAATACTGTCCAGGACAGAGTACCTTCCTCTTTTGTTTGTTTACTTCTTTTTGTTTCTGATCATTAGGTAAGCTATCAAATGCTAATTAAAGATAAACAGTGTTTTTCATTTTATTCATATGTCATGAATATCATCTTACCTATTTACCCAGGATATGTAGACCAGATAGTGTTGTTCTATATAGAAAGGAAACTGAAGCTCTAGGAGGTTAAATGCTTTATTTGAGTTTGTAATTTCATATTACGGATTTTCTCCTACTACTAAGAGATGCACTAGCACTGAGTGGTTTATTTTATAGGAGTACAAAAGAAAGAACAATGATGAATTTTTGCTAAGTGTTTTTTAATCTCACTCTAAAATTTCTGATGATTAGATGATCTTTAGCTTTGTTTAAAGGTATAGTGATAAATATAAAAACACTATCCAAGCCGGGCGTGGTGGCGCACGCTTGTAATCCCAGCATTCGGGAGGCTGAGATGGGAGGATCCAGGTTTGCGGCCAGCCTCAGCTACCTAGTGAGGCACTCTGAAACTTAGTGAGACTCGGTTTCAAAATAAAGAATAAAAAATAGGGCTGGGGATACAGCTCGGAGGTAGAATGCCCCTGAGTTCAATCCCCAGTACCGCAATAAATAAATAAATAAATAAATAAATAAATAAATAAATAAATAAATAAATAAAAACACTATCCAATGTTCCCAGATTTTATATATATATATTACATATATATAATTTAAACGCTCTATTACTTTTATTTAAGAAATATCTTTCATAGGTTTCATATCTCTGTTTTCATGTTAACTACTCCTAAATAATTGTATGAGCTTGGAAAACCTTCTCAGTCTTTTTAAGCTTCAATTTCTCATTGGAAAATATAGACAATAAAAGAATTCAGACATACTATGAATTAAATGAAATGCAGTTCATAGCATGATACTTTAAATGTAGAAAGTACCCAATAAATATCACATATTAATAATATTAACTATTCATCTACACTTACATTTATATATCCTTTCCCTATGACTCTTATAATTTCTACCTAGAGAAGATTTTTATAATGCAAATTTACTAGTGATGAACAATCATTACTTATACTAATTACGAAGTTTTTTTTTTTTTCAGTACTGGGGATTGAACTCAGGGGCATTCTACCTCCGAGCTATACCCCCAGTCCTATTTTGTATTCTTTATTTTGAAACAGGGTCTCACTAAGCTGTGGAGTGCCTCACTAGGTAGCTGAGGCTGGCCACGAACCCAGATCCTCCAGTCTCAGCCTCCCAAATGCTGGGATTACAAGCGTGCGCCAACACACTTGGCTTTATGAAGTTTTTAAATGACTGAATTCTACAAAATACTAAAATAATCTAAGCATAAGTGCTGAATCAAATACTATTTAGTTCATAGAAAGCTATGCCCATAAATATAAAAGGTTCATTTTCCATCAAAATATTTAAATGGTTATCATGATGAAGGATGACAAAATAGTTTTTTGAAAAACAGCATCTGAGTCAGTGTCTGTGTAAATGTTAGCAAATGACATTTGAATCAGTAATATTTATTAAGTATCTGCTTCTGTGAGTGACATGGTATTACATAAATGGAAAGCTAAAAATAAATAAGATAAATAAGAATAAAATGTCATAAAGTTCACTTTAAGAACTTTGATTTGATGGATAGTCAATCAAAGACGTATTTATAATCTTTATAATTTTTCTATAAAAATCTCACATATGATCTGAGACAACTCCTACAACATGAAAATAGTTATAGGAAGCACATCACTGGGATAGTTCTTAAAATCTTATTGCTGGTTCCATATTATGAAAGTACTGACTTTCTGAAAACAACATGAGGATTTTCCCTCGCTCCTTCATGCACGCCCTCTCCTTTCCTGCTCTTCTCAGGTATGCTGTCGTCTACTACACTCGCTTTCCAATCTTCTTTCTGTACCTCAGCATTTATGGAATTAAGGGTTTTGAGATGTCACAATTCATCTGTTCATTTATTTAAATTATCTTAGAGAATCCATTATGCACCACCACTATGATGAGGGTGAGGTATAATCAAAGGTAGAGAAGATGATGGAATTTCACTGAGTTATCGTCGATGAGAAATTGATGGCTTTGAGCTATTGGGAAACATACTTACTTTTTCTGGGAGGTTGATAAATGTTGAGATGTATCTCTCTCCTGAATCTTGGCAAGTAAGTTGAATATATTAGTTACTCAATAAATTTTGCTCCACAATTCCAATGTGATTGTGTGTGGGGAGGGAGGGGGTACAGGAGAATGCACCTAGAGGCATTCTCTCTCTCCGCTATGCCCAAGTCCCTTTTAATTTTTATTTTTAAATGTAGTCTCACTAACAAAAATGATTTTTAATAAAAACATTTGAAAATTTTATTTAGTGTTCATGTTCCAAGAAGCCTTATGAAGTTAAACATTGAGATAATTTTGGTTTTCCTAATATTTGTTTATGAATAATTATAAAATTTATACAAAATATGCTCAATGTAAACATTTAAAATACACTTATAAGAAAGAAAAACAGACTTCTTAACAAACAAATAGGTTGTCAAAATAAATCTGTACAAGTCAGATAAAATTTAAGAAGGCTAAATTGAATTTTTTCATAGTGTATTTTAGGGTTCCACTTTTAAACAACCTGAAACAATTGCCTTCACAAAGTGCTCTACTGATAATAGATGTTTTTATCAGGGAGGGACATTTTTAATAGTAGGTACATTACTGCCACCTAATTTAGGAGAGTCCACATCACCACAGATGTTTCTTAAACAAGCAGATTGGGACTTCATGGGCGATTTACACTTCTTCCCAGGAGCAAGTGTCAATCTGGAGGAGATTTGACGTCCTGCCATTTAGTGCCAGGTCAAAGCACTCACTCGATTTGAAACTGTATTCCAGCGGTTATCACAGTGTGGGAATTTTATCTTGAGCTTACCATGTAAACAAACACCCACCACGAGACAAAACCGTGTCTCACAATACTTTGGATTTAAGTGTGCATATTTCTTTTGTTTTTTCCCTTTCCATAAACAAGACTGCACCTGTTGGCTATTTTTTAATGCAATATTTTAGACTCTCAAAATGCCTAGAAATACTTTGGAATGCATGAATGAATGATACAGCTTAAAAATAAAACTTGGAAAGTATAGGTGAAGAGATCCCTATACTTCCTTCTCACCACATTTCTCTCTACATCCATCAAAAGTCATCTCTGTTTTGAATTTTGTGTTCCCTGTCTCCTGCATTTCTTTATACTTTTACTACATATGCATAAGATACAGCATTGTGTGCTAGGTTTATTTATTTATTTATTTATTTATTTATTTATTTATTTATTTATGTGGTACTAGGGATTGAACTCAGGGACAATCTATATCTGAGCCACACCTCCAGCCTTATATTATTATTATTATTATTATTATATTTTGAAACAGGGTCTGGCTAGGTTGATGAGAGTCATACTACTTGCTGAGGCTGACCTCGAACCTGTGGTCCTCTTGTCTCAGCCTCCCAAGTACTGGGATTACAAGTATGCACCTCCACACACTGCTGTTTTCCAGGTTTTAAACCTAAATAAGCAGTGTATTAGTTCTTTAACAACTGTCCTCAGCTTTGCATCCATTCTTCTACATTCTGTTGTACAGTACTGGGGCTGAGGCTACATTTCACCTTTATGCTTTGCTAGCTGATTCCTCATTAGGTTCTGCCAACAGAGGCACTGGAGGGAAACTGGAAGATTGCAGAAAGAAGGAACTTTCTTCTTGTTTGCTCCTTGTCTCTTGTTTGTTCCTTGTCCTTTTCTGTAACCTTTAGCTTAGCAATTCTTCTTCATCTTGGAAGCAGTTTCGTCTACTAGCAATGGCTGAGTCAGTCCACAGTTTTTATATGTATGGAGCCAGTCTTACTGCTGCCTACTGGCATGTGAAACACCACCCTTCAATTCCATGACCTTAGGGGCCTAGATCTCAGCTTCACAGGATCTTCCTGGTCTGAAAGCCACAGTGCCAGTTAATTAGGCCCTTTTCTCTGAGGTCTGATTTTCACCTTTGTTCCCACAGCTCTAGTGACTGTAGCTGTTTCCTGCATTTACTGTACTGTGATTACAAGACCTCTCTTTGTGCTTCTAATTATCTAGCTAAGTAGATACAAGAAGTTTCTGTAAACAATTCATTTGTTAAATTCTCTATATGTTCTGATTCTAGTTCAAGAGATACAGGCAATATTCTTGAATGTATAGTTTTCAGCCAGATTTTTGTTTCTGAGATTTGAGATTCAGCTAGTTGTAAAGTATCCCATTCTGTAGACAAGTCATAATTTATGTATCCATCCTTCTTGGAAGGGGTTGTTTAAAAAAATAGTGCTCTAAATATTTTTATAATGACTTAGTGAAAATGTTGGTTTGAACATTTTATACACTTACTGGAGATTCTCAGAGCAGTTAACAAGCAGTGGATTTGCTTGTTTATAGGATTTGTGCTTTTTTAAGTTTTACAAAATATTGTCAAGTTGCTTTCCAAAGTAATTCTGTGGTTTACTCTCTCCCCAAATAAATGTTCCCATTGTCCCACCAGAAAATGCCAAGTTTATTAATTTCTTAATTCTTAAGGTGAAATAGCCATTTTAATTTATACTTTCCTAAGATCAAGTGTTTTCTCCTAAGCTTATGGGAGATTTGGATTTCTTCTTTTCTTCAATTATTTATATATTTTGTCCCTTTTCTTGGGTCATTGGTCTTTTATTGATTAAGTAATATTCTTTATATGTTGCAGGCTCTAATCTTTGATTTTAAAAATGATTTCAATTATTGTCTACAACTAAAGTTATCTCTTTTCATTTTTAATTATATCTTTTGATAATCAGATATGTATTTTTGAGTGTATTCAAATTTATGAATCTTAACACTTGCGAGTCTTGTTTCTTAAGAACTTCTAAAAAATCCCTTGAGATCATAAAGTTATTCATTTACTTCTTCTCCTCCTCCTCTTCCTCCTTCTCCTCTTCCTCCTCCTCCTCCTCCTCCTCCTCCTCCTCCTCCTCCTCCTCCTCTTTCTTTTCTTTATCTTTTGTGGTACTGGGGACTGAACCCAGGGGAATTCTATATCTGAGCTATACTTCTAGCCCTATTTTAATTTCAATTTCTGAAACAGGGTTTCACTAAGTTGCAGAGGGCCTAAGTTGCTGAGGCTGGCCATGAACTTGCAATCCTCCTCTCTCAGCCTTTCAAGTACTAGGATTACAAGTATGTGCCACTATACCTGGATATATTTTATTTTAAACATCTAAAAATTAGTTTTTTATCTTTTGGACCTTATTCTGCCTAAACTTTTTTATAGACCTAATTTTTTCCATGTAGATAATTATCATTCATCAAATAATATGCCATCTTATGACTGATCTGCAGTGCTGTGTCTAATGTTTGTTAAATTTCCATTTGTGATTAAGACTGTTTCTGGGTTCTATTGGTTTGAACCTGAAGACCTGAGAACCTGGACAGCAAGCCCCAGAGCCTGAGGGGCAGAAAAGAGAGAGAGGGTTTGCCTTTCCGCTGCCTTTTTGTTTTATCCAGGACCTCAGCTAATAATTGGACAGTGCCTGCCCACAGAGGGTGAGGGTGGATCTTCCTTACTCAGTCCACTGCTTCAAATGCCAATTTCTTCTTTTTTCTCTTTTTACAGACATATTGAGAAATTATGCTGTACCAGCTGTCTGGATGTCCCTTAACCCAAATTTAGCAAGTATAAATAACTATCACGTCTGAGTTTTGTAATTCCAAGCAATTGAAATACCATTTGATGGATTTTAATCTCAGATGAAATAATTGGGACTATAATTTAGTTTTTATTATCTGATAGTTTTCTTCATAGTTTCTTGTTTTCTCATATGTCATAGTTGTACAATTTTACTTGGGACTACATTATTTTCTTTTTTCAGTACTTACCTTGCTGGTCCTCTTTTGATGATATATTCATGGAGTGATATCAGCTGAGACAACTTTAATTTCTTAGCAAGGGGTTTCCTGAACAAGGTTAGTAACATAAGTTTGAATTGGGAGACATTATATGGATAATCCTGTTACTAGAACTTTTTAGGATAGATTTTACTGTTGTTATTATTATTTTTGATGCTAGGGATTGAACCAAGGGGCATCCATCATCATGTCATCAGCTGAGACAACTTTAATTTCTTAGCAAGGGGTTTCCTGAACAAGGTTAGTAACATAAGTTTGAATTGGGAGACATTATATGGATAATCCTGTTACTAGAACTTTTTAGGATAGATTTTACTGTTGTTATTATTATTTTTGATGCTAGGGATTGAACCAAGGGGCATCCATCTCCATGCTACACCACCAGCCATTCTTATTTGTTGTTTTTGAAATAGTCTCACTAAGTTCCCAAAGGTCTTGCTAAGTAGCTGAAGAGGGCCTCAAACCTCTAATACTCCTGTTTTGGCATCTCAAATACTAGGATTACAGATGTGTACCGCCATGCCCAGCTTTAGGCTAACCTTAAACTTGTGATCCTCTTGTCTCAGCTTCCCAACAACTCGGAATAAAGGCCTGTACACCATGCCTGGCTTTGATCTTCTCTTTATATATTCTTCTTTAGAGGGTTCCTTCCTCCTCACAGTTTCAAGTAACCTCCATTCTTGTGCCCTTAATTTCAGGGTATCTTGGGCTGTGTTAGAACTAGTTGACTGAACACTGCCTACAGCTCTTTAAATTCTTGGATTTGTAGACTTTTAAATGTTCCATTATGGGAAAACCAAAGGAAATCACTAGGTGGAAAATTAATTTTCTGGAATATAGCAGCAGTGGCTCTCATGGCTGGATGAAATGAAGCTATAGACTTCATGCAGTCTCAGATCAGAGCTTTTTAATTCTCTGCAGGTTCTTAAACTTCTTTTGATGGCCAATGAGGAAAAGTGATTTGAATGAGAGTCTGGAGACCGTCTGAATGAATCTAGAGGCACTAAAAGAAAGTGATTTAAAACTTTCTAACCTTTCTTTTTTCCATTTCCATTTGCTCAGCAGTCCTTTCTTCACTTCCTTCTCCAAGGTCTTTTCAAACACAGTACCAGTTGTGAATAGTTTTTCTTGGACTTCCTGCTACGGTAGTACTTTAGAAGAACTTGACTTTCATTTTGAAGCTTCTGGCTTCACTCTGAGAAGAATATCATGAAATGATGTGTCTCCTTTTTTTCAATATGTCCTTAAATTGAGAAAAATTTTAAAAAGCGGGAATAAAGTAACTGTGTCATCAATTGTAGAAGCTCATAGTTTTTTAGTTAAATAGTATGTAGAAATATTTATATTTGTGCAGAGGTTCATAGATCTGTGGCCAAATTTATTTAATCATGAATGTAACTGGGGAGACAAGAGATTTGGAAGGCAAAAAAACCTATAACCTATAAAGGGAATTAAATATTTAACATAGCAGGTCTGTAATATATTACCCTGCTGGGTTAGGTTGAAGAAATGCATCTCCTGTAGGAAAAAAGGAGGCAGCCAGGCATGGTGGCACATACTGCTAGTCCCAGTATTTAGAAGGTTGAGACAGGAGGATTGTAGGTTTGACGCCAACCTCAGTAACTTAGTGAGACTCTGTTTCAAAATAATAAAGAAAGGTACTAGGGATGTAGCTCAAAGGTAAATTGCCCCTGAGGTCAATCCTCAGTACCAAAAAGAGGCAAGTGACCTGGTATAATTTCCTTAAAAACAGCCGGGCGTGGTGGTACACGCTTGTAATCCCAGCATTCGGGAGGCTGAGACCAGAGGATCCGGGTTCCCGGCCAGCCTCAGCTACTTAGTGAGGCACTCCGCAACTTAGCGAGACTCTGTTTCAAAATAAAGAATAAAAAATAGGGCTGGGGGTGTAGCTCGGAGGTAGAATGCCCCTGAGTTCAATCCCCAGTACCGCAAAAAAAAAAAAAGATTTCCTTATAAACATGTTAACTATAGACCTCCTGGAAAGCAAAATTATATGTGCTAGCATGGAGGGCTCATCTCTGGAAAGCTTTTTCTAAGTGTATTTGTTTAATATTACTCATAGTAAACACATTTATGGATTTATTGTAGATGGCTTCCCACAAACTGTCATGTAACTTGTGTGTGACTCTCTGATACAAGGTATTGTGTATGACTCTCTTTACTGTTTGGGTTCTTGAAATTTAGTGAAATTTGATACTGTAGAAGATCTTTGATTTTTGTGTTTGATTTTACAATTTGAGTGTTTTGTGTAAGAGTAGCTCCATTACATATAGTGAATAATATTGGATTTGGGAAAGACAAGCCTGGCCTCTAACATTTAGATTTGTATTACTTTTACTTCTACCTCCTCAAGTTTGTCTAATATTTATAAAGAAGACACAGACTTCCTTTTAAATGGGAAACTTGTGTATATCACCAACCAGAGCAATGGATACATATCAATTTCAACTAAATCATAACTGGTATATCTGCTTTGGTTGGATCTTGAATGATCTTAGGTGTTGAAGGCCTAATCCCTGTTCCATGCACTATTGGGAGATGATGAAATATTTAGGAGGTGGGGCTTGATGGAAGGAAGGTAAGTCATTGGGAGTGTGTCCATGGAGGAGATAGTGGGATGCAGGCCCATCCCCTTTCTCTCTTATTGCTCCCTGGGTGCTATAAGGTGGATGACTTTCTCCAACATGTGTTCCCATCATGATGTTCTGCCTTGCCAAAGGCCCAAAAGTAATGATCTAACTGATCATGGATTGAAACTTCCCAAACTGTAAGTCAAACTAAATGGGAGACAGGAGGGCAGGAGATGGTCAGAGAGTGAACCTCTGAGATTTTTCCCTTTTGTGGTTTAAACTACTTAGTATGCCAAAGCACCATACTTTGGGGGTATGATTTTCTAAGCCCCAGTACATTGAAGCAACTTCACATGTGGCACCTAAAAACAGTGCTATGTGCTACTATAGACTTAGAAATATTACTAGGTTGCAAGTCACAGTTAGAATGGTAAGATTAAAGGCAGCAAAGGTTTAGTGCTAACAAGATTTACAGGTGCTTGCAAAGACCTTGAGTCTGGACAGGTGTTCTTCTTGGAAGAGTTTTTTTCTTTCAATTGGAGGGCACACAATTTTCCTAGGTAACTCATTTCAAGGATTTACAATTGTTCAACCTTATTCATAAATAAAACAATTTAAATTTAAAATTAGTTAATCATAAGAAACAGATGATGAAAAAAAAGCCCTCTTTTTAATTTGGATCGGTAAAAAAAAAAAAAAAAAAAAAAAAAAGAAAAAAAAATACTTTACTTGCTCTTCCTACAAAACATTTTTCTTTTCTCAAACTTGAAACTACTACAACTTTTGTTTGACAGGGCTAACACTTTGAAGTTTTCCCTAACCTACAATGGCTTTTTTATTTTTAAGCCATAAAAGAGACCCTTTAATTTTTTAGAATGAATTTCATTTTTTAACATTCCAAATACAGGATCAGTTGTTAATATGTTACATTTACATAATGCTTTGGAACTAGAAGTCTCCCAGTGAGCCTTACAACCTTTGGTATACTAGAAAAGCCTGCACCCATCAGAGAATTACAATAGCATCCTAAGAAGAGAACATTATAGTCATTTAGTCTGCAACATACAGAATAATAATCATTCATGAGATTTGTGAGAGAGTACATTCTGAAACCTTTCAAATAAATTTCTTTCTTCCCTCAACAATTTCTTCTAGAGTCAATTAGTACTTTTGCTTGACAAGGGATTAATGAAAGAAATTTCTAAGATTCTCTTGTCAAGTTGGCCATTAGCATGGCAGTCTGCTGTTTTTTGTTAACTTATTATTTTTAACTTAATGATGTGCTTGCCATGCAGTCAGATGTAACATTTTGATCAGTAGAGTAATACTGAAGTTGAAGCTTTTATTTTTTTTTAAAGGAAAGGTCAAAGTATTTGCTAGGCAAATTTTATCTTATTGCATCTATAATTTCCTGTATATTCCAACTTTCATTTCTTTTGGAATAAAATGCTATTGTCATCTTTATAAAATACATTACAAATGCATTAAAATGCATTATAAAGAGTTCAAACTATACAGAGGAAGAATCTCAAATTTACCACCCAGAAATAACCATTGAGTTAATATTAAGTAATTATAATTCAAATTTCTTTCTGAGCATTATAATAAATGAAAGCTAGAAAAATAATAGTTTTATAAAATGAGATAATGTGAAGATTACTGTTTAACAAGAGGATATATTAATTTTAATTTTACTTGATTTTGCAGAAGAAAAAGAAACATGGAAACTATAGGAATAAATGCATGTGCTTTTCATCATGGGATTATTAATGTCTAAAAGATCTCTTCTAATTAAAGATAAAAATATGATGAGAGACAGGCATATTAATTTATTGTCCAGTTTTGCACCATTGGTACATTTTAAAAATGTAATTCACTTACTTGCTTACATTCAGTTCTATATTTGTATGTATTCAGTGCTAACTTCCTGAATTCATTCATATTTGGGAATGCCTAAATGCTAAAGGACAATTTAGCTACGTCTAAAATTATTTGTTTGCTTTTTATTTACCTTAGAAATTTGTACACATGTCACTATATTACTTTTTGGAATTGCATATGGTTTGGCATAATCTGAGACAGGCTTAATTTTTCACTTCTTTCAAGTGATTCATCTTTTTTTCCTACCTCAATGTCTCAAGAAATAGTTCTTTACCTGCGAGTCCAGTATAACTTATAAAGAACACTACTGATTATTCTATATTAATTTTTCCTGAAATATGTTGCTGTACATTTTTATTAGAAGGCTCAAATTTTTGTTTAAGAAATAAATTTTTTATTATGTATTTGATTTTTTTCTTTGTATGTGTGAACGATTTGAGTTCAATATTGCAGGAAGGTTAATATATTTCATTGACTCATCTTTCCTTCCCACTCAGTTAATGATATTCTTTGTATTTGCTTTTAATTTCTTTACCACTTCTTCTGCTTTTACTGAGACTAGATAATCTCAGTTTTATTTCAGCCCCCTCACTTAACTGGCTTCTACTCAACCTTTTGGATTAATTGATATTCTATACACACTCAATTTTCTTTTTAGTTGTTTTGAGGTTTATGTTCCTCATTGGAAATTGTTACTGATGAAAAAAAGGAAAAGGAACTAATTTATAGACCCAGATTAGGAAAAAAAGGTTCATGATTTTATATCACAATCTAGGCAAATAAAGTTGTGCTTGTATGCATTAAAGTAAAACAAAACAAAAAGAACAACAATAAAAATAACATATATACTATTTCTGCAGTCTTGAAAAATATGAACTTAAACTGTATGTATTCTTAATGAATTTTTTTTCTCTAGTTTAATATTATAAGATTGCTCCATGTTTTTGGATGTAAGTGGAGTTTCTTTTATTTTATTGTTTTGAATCTCAATTTATTTATCCATTAGCTTCTAATTCCTTCATCAGGGTTATTTTCTCTATTCTCTTCAGTTCTCCTAAGTCACAGCTTACTGATTCTGTGTGGTTGTGGCCAGGTTTCCTTCCCATCTGCTCCTCTTTGCCTGGGCATACCAAAGTGAGGATCTTCAAGTATTGCTCTTGCTCTACTCAGTGTGATCATAGAAGAATACTTTCATGTTTTTTCTTAACTTTTTTTTACAGAGTGAAAACCCATCTTCAATCTCCCCCCCCCCAATGGAAATAAGAAAGGGGCATGAGGATTGAATTAATGTGAATTCTTAGAATTTTGTTGAGTCATCTTCTTTCCTTAGTACCAGTTTCAGATTGGTGGGTGTGGGGACAGGATTAAGAGTAAACTGGTTTACACCAGGATCATCAATATGCAGAGTTTATATCATGAAATGTGTCCATATTTTGTTTTGTTGTTGTTGGTGCCTTAGATTCATTGAACTTTACGTTTTTTAAATGAATGATGAATTTCATTTAGTTTTGAGAGGAGATTATTAATCTAATTTTATTTACCCTCTTAAGAAGCATATTTTACCTTGAGGATTTTTTACTGTGTACCAGACCCCTGATTATCTTTGTTGATTCTTATATATTTAAAGTTCATATCTTTGTTGTTTATATGATGAAAATCATAATTTTAAATTGATGATCAGAGCATCACTGTTACTCATCACAGCTAAAATAAACTGCACTCATATGATCTTTTAATTAAGGAAATACATTCAGAACTTCCAAATGACAGTGTTTGGTATATCACTCTTAATTTAGAATTTATGGTCCATATAAATGCTTTATGATAAGAATCCTCATAATAATTATCCAGTACATGCCATGTGTCTGGGAATATACTTTGTAGTTTATGTGCCTCATTTTATTTAATTCTGATATAAACTCTAAGATATATTCCCTAATGTAAAGGTTAGGAAACAGAAACTGAAAGAAGAGAGATATATAACTGAACCAGAGTCATTCATGGTTTGAAGTCAAGTCAGACTCCTTAGATTGATCTCATAATAACTATGCTGTATAGTCTCATTTAGCTTTAATTTTAATGATTCCCTATTTTTCTGCATACATTAGACTTTTTGAAACCTTGGAAAAATAGCAAATAAGTTTGATTCTTACACAAGTCAAGTAGTAACTAACTGCAGTATTTTAGAGTTAAGAAATTTCGTCATTACTTGAGATTCTCTTCATGGGATGTTAAATAGCAAATGGTCTAGATCTTGCCTTCAATGATGCACATATACTAGTTGTTTCTTATGCTACTGAGTCACACTCTTGGTTGGGAGACCCTACTCTGACCATGAATTTCCATTGCCTCCTTGTCCAGCTAAGACTAAGGGTTTTTAAATTTTTGTTTTCTTTCACTGAATGTTCTCTTCTTTACCTTTCCTCCCATTTTTCCAATCCAACCCTTCTCTAAGTGATGGGCCTTTATATCAACCAAGTTTGTAGTCTATAGGCAGAATATTTTCTCTTGGAAATCCTGTGTTTCCTTCTCTCTCTAATTCTAGAGTAGTACTAACTTTTATTTTTTTAGTACTAACCTTTAAACTGTGTCTCATGCCATATGAATTTTACTGAAAATTCTAAGAAATTACAAATGCACTTTAATATTCTGAATTTTCCCCATCTCTCTTCCTATCTTTATAGACTCCATTGGGAGTATTCAAACCTTAGGGATGTATTATAAAGTGCAAGTAACATTGAATCAAGTGTTCAGGGTGTATAGTAAGATTCATTAGTGTCTTGCCAAGATGAAATAAGGCCTACTTAATTCTCCCTGCACTGTGTATTTATCCAATTCCACATATTAGGGCCCATTATTTAATAACACCCTTGTTTTAATAATGTAATTTGGTAATACAGTTTATAACTACAAATGATAAAGACAACTCTGGCTAATTAAAGCAAAAATGGAGTTTAATAAAGAAGAGCCAGAATCTCTGGAAAAGCTGATTCACAATCTACTGAAATGATTGCTTGGAAACACTACTGTTGCTCTATTCCCTCAAGATAACAGTGTTGTTTTTGAAAACCAGATCAAGTTATCCTGTCCCTTTTGTCCCATCACCTGAATAAATTCTTTAAATAATCCTGCTTTTCCGTTAGAATAACATAAGGAACCCAAGCATTTGTAAACTATTAAAACCTGAGCCATCACTTGAGTCAAAGCTTTAAAATTAGGGGAAAGTTCAGTTGCATCATATAAGATCCAAAGTTGTTGGTGTTTTCAACATTTTAGAAACTTCAGAAGGGCTATGTTGTTTCATGTCAAATTACCACCTGTACCATTGCATTTGCTACTGTTTGCTGTTATCTTACTTTTAAAACAGACTTTCTTGGACTAACAGGATAGCACTTATTGGAGGAAGGTATTTTCTCTTTTTTTTTAACCTTTTTTTTTCAGTACTAGGGATCGATCCCAGGAGCATTCTACCTCTGAGCTATACTCTCAGCCCTCTTTTATATTCTTTATTTTGAAACAGGGTCTCAGTAAGTTGTGGAGGGCCTCACTAAGTAGCTGAGGCTGGCTGTGAACCTGTGATTCTCCTGTCCAGCCTCCCAAGTACGAGGATTACTAGTGTGCACCACCATGCCTGGCTGGAAGGTATTTTCTTGATTACTGGAGAGATGAGGACAGCAATAGTGACGATATGACCTTCTTGATGCTGAATTTAGTTCAAGATTCAGGAGTACCTGACACTGAAAATATTCCTTTAAATAGAAGAATAATGGCTGTTGTGATGGTGTACCACTGTAATTCCAGTAATTGGGAGGCCAGGACGGGTTGAGAACCAGCCTTATCAATATAGTAAGACAAAATAAAAAGAAAAAGGGCTGGGAGTGTAGCTTGGTTTCAATCCTCAGTACCAAAAGGGAATAAAAAAAAAAAAAGAAAGAAAAAGAAGAACCATGATTGTAAACACAATTTGTTCCTGGAAATGGGTATAAAAACAATATAGCAAAAATTGTGTATACCTTCTAAATTTTAGTAGGAACTCATTGGAGGATAAGGCAAACAACAATGAGGTGTGCCTATTGCATATCTGATAACTTAGGTAAACCTGGACAGTGCATGTTTAGGTTTTGGGGGCGGGGGTTACATATCTTGATGGTGGCAGGAGAATGGATGGCAGCAGGGTTGTGGGATTGGTTCTAGAAGAGCTGTGCTCTTTCTCTCACTTGCCCGTTTGGTGTGTGTTCATCAAGCTGACCTGCCATTGCAGACTCTATATCCAGTAAAGCTTCAAGACTTGTTCTTCTGCTGCTGACAGCCTGACTCTCAACACAATTTCTTTGCCTCACTTCACCATATCTTTCCTCCCATATAAAACATGCCACTGATCTACTCCATTTATTTTTTAATCGGAACAGCTTTTCTATTTTCATTTTAGGATTCTAATGAAGCCACATGGAGAAGAACTGATGAAGGCAGAGCCAGATATGCCAGTTTCCTATTCTGAACCTCTGCTTAATTAATCCCTAAAACCCATCATTGATGCCAATTGACAGCTTGCTTTTCATGTGAATTCTAAGCAGTTTGCCCTTTTGGGGTCTTTTCCTTAGCATTAAGGGCAGTGGTTAAGTAGATCTCAAAAGGCTTCTCTGTTGGAGCCTCAGCATTTTGTTTAGCAAGAATAAGTGGAAAGTCAGTGAAATAAACAAAGAGGTAATTGAGAAAAGCATCTATAATATGTTGGTACACTTGAAAGTACCATTACCCATCCTTTCCTAAAGAGAAGTGAGAACATCCTGCTGGGCAAAACCAAGAGTTGACTTTCCCATGAGATCCTTGGTGGTATTAAGCTACATTCACTCTGCAGGGAAGTATTCAGTATCCATCAACCACTTAAGGCTTTAAAGATTGTGTATATCTAAAAAATGAGTCACTAGTTTTTCTTTGTAGAATAAATGATAATGAAGAAGAAGATGATGCTGATAATTATTCAGATAACTCATGCCTTTACATGCATTCACAATGGTAGATAAGGTACTAGGAATAATGGTAATGTGCATTCATAAATTAACTACATACTCACAATATTTTAAATACAGCTCTGCAATAATCAAAATAAACCTATGTGCCATGGAGATCAGAATCTAGTCATAATGAAAATGTTCTACTGCTTGAAAAGATATTAGGAATTGGCTATATTTGGGAGGCTCCTAAAGAAATATTATAGCAATTTGATTAAATAAAATTAATGTGCTTTGGGCATGGAAGGAGAGCATGTGGACAGGATTTATGGAAATACTCAGAACAGTTAGAATTGAAAAGTAATAGGCACTGTGTTGTTGAAGAACTTTTGCTCAAATAAGCTTACAATAGCTTATAGAAGGCAGTTAATTATTATATTATGATAAACAATGATAACAACAAGTAAGTCAATAAAATAAGAGAAAATATGCTTAATATAGGCCATATTGTTATGGAAATAATGCAACTTTAAAAGCTAAGAATTCGAGTTTCTTTCCTGTCACTTATAGTAGCATGAGGTGTTAGGGAATTCTCAGACTTCTATTATTATAACTCTAAATGGGTTATAAAAATTACTTTCTATAAGGACTGTTAAAAATTAAATATATATCCAAGCATTGTTATAAACTGTAAAGCATGATATAATATCCTTTATATCATAGTTATATTTATTTATATTATAATTATATACTATTTTATTTATGTTATAATATATTTATATTATGTTATATTATCGTATTTATATTATATAATGTAAAGCATAATATAACTTTTAAATGTTATTTTAAAATTTCTCATTATGAGTAGCATATATTTGCTATCAAGACTTAGTTACAAATGAGAGAAAGCTGCCTTAAACTGGTTCTCAAATGATGCCTTTCTACTTCTCAATTCTTCTTTTCTCCGTGTTAATTGTATCCTCAGGAAGAATCATCCAGACTGTTTTCAAAGATGAACTGCTTTTTTTCTCTGAACAGAATGTTTTTGAGATTAATCCACTTCGCTGTTTGTATCAGTAGTTCATTCTATTGCCAAACACTATTTCATTATATGATTACACAACATCTTTTCTATTCTCTGTGGATGTTTGGCTCATTTCCAGTTTTGTGCTATTATGAATAAAGCCATTGTAGTTTTTTAATGCAAGTCTTTTCTTTGATACATGTTTCCATTTCTCCTGGGTTAATGTCTATGAGTGGTGGCGGGATCATGAAAGGGATTAGTGTCCTTACAAAAGTTTACAGAGAGCTCTCTAGCCCTCTTGCTGCCACGTGAGGATACAATGAGGTGACAATCTACAGCGCACAAGAAGGCCCTCACCACAGCACAGCCATGCTGGCCCTCTGGTCTCAGACACACAGGCACTCGAATTGTGAGACTTTTCTCTTACTTATTAGCCAGCCAGTCTATGGTACTTTGTTATGGCAGCCTGGACTGATTAAGATGGAAATTATCTCTTGATTATTTGGCTCTGTGTTTTTCTGGCAGAATTGAACCGATATCGTGAGGTTATTATGGCATTTGACAACTTTTTCCGTAGAAAACTCAATTGTTTTGATTTGTGGTTTATGGGCTGAAGACTTTATTCCCCTAATCATTGGCTTAAATAGGTAACACACCCCATTATATGACAGTGTATGTGATCCACAGCATGTTAGATATAAGTAAACTCTATTAGTACAGATTATGCTGTTTGTTATAAATTATTGTGTTCATCATTCTCCAGCATTTTGTTTGATTTAGGACTTATATTTCTTGAAGCTGAATGTTTTGAATTAAATAATTTTTTTCCTTAAAGATGATTAGAAATCAGTAAGCCTTACTTTGGCAGTGAACTATACTAACTCATACCAGAGAGAAAGAGTGCACACACATACACCCAACACACACACACACACACACACACACACACACACACACACACATGTTCAAATGTATACATATACAACCTGAGAAGGGAATTTATTTTAAAGAAACAAAAGTTATAAATCAGATAACTGTCCACTTTGGTTCTGTAGAGAAGGGAGCATGGTTTTTTGAATATGTATATTTCCATCTGTGGAAACATTCCAAGAATATATGAAGTCTCAGTGACAGTTTAATCCAACATTAGCAAACTTTAAAATATTCAAGGACCTTAATATTGGAAAAAAATGTTGGATAGTATAGTCGATAATACTATATTGTGTAAATGATAACACTTTAAAAACAACCATGAACCAAACATACTGTGGCTGGTGATACTATACTATCTCTTTGATTTAGTATTTTATGAGAAAACCAATTTGTTAATTGAGAATTACAACATCTAATGCTATTAAAATGCTCAAAACAAATTCTTTCAAACAAAACTAGATTTTCAAACAAAAATGCTGGCAGGCATTTGGTGTACAAGGGAGACTCATGTGCTTACACAGCATGATTCCTCTTTTTACAAGGGACCTAAGGATCTACTCAGGAGTAGCCTACAGACAAATCAGGTAATCAGGACCAGTCAGATCCAGTATCTGGGAATTCCACTGCAATCCCATCTTCTGGCTCAACTCCACAAACTTAATAGTCCTTAAGGAACTATTTCTTGAATAAATGAATGTGAGTGCAGTGATAATAGAAAGGCAGCACTTCAGATAGGTGATGACTATCAAGATAATCATGCAAAGGAGTTTAATTAATGCCTGAACAGAAGAATGGGGCACAGGACCAAGGAGATTGACTGCAAGGGAATGTGATGGCAAAGGTGGCTCAGTTCCAGAGGTCTCATTGCCACGGTGTGGCCCAGACACAGGCTTAGGGACTCAGAGATTCAGGACATGGGCTCTTGGAGGGTCTGGAGGAACAAATAATATCCCAGTCAGACAGAAACAGATCTCCCAGTGCAGTGACCATGGCAGGCAGCCTCGGGGACACAAAGGCTTGCAGCAAGGCTGAATTGACACAGAATCACATGAGGGTGGAAATGGGATAGAGCTGGCCCTAGATCCTGAGGAGGTTTGAATCTTCAGGAGAAAATCAATGTTTCCAGTTGTGAGGAGAAACAGATAAAGCAGATGGGCTAAAATTGTGTTTACAAAAGGCAGCTTGACATTTCTCTTCAATGAAATCCCATGGAGGGAGAATAATAGAAAGAAACTACATTTCAAGTATAGTTACTTGCAACTAGCGAACAATTGAGGTAATTAATTTCTGAGCTAATTCTTTCTAGCATCAAGAGCCCAAGCTGTGCTATGCACTCAATCATTTATTATTATTATTATCATTATTTTTCTCCCCTCAGCCATGTGCTTCTTCTTTCTCTCTCAGCTTCTCAAACCCCTCCAAAGTACAATGATAGCAGGAGGAAACCATGGCAGAAGTCAATGAAACATGCCTTAAAATATTATGAGCTCATAAATTCATATGCATTTAAAGACCTTGCATCTAATATGAGTAACATTCTTCATAATTAAAAGATAAAGTTTCTAGTATATTGGTAATTTTGATGAGAGAGGAAAAGTGATAATTTGGCATAGTGTTTCCTTGGGAAATTGAATTTCAGACATACTGATTTGTGATGAAATATCTCAGAATAATTTTGAGTGGAAGGCAGTACAGCATCAAAACGTCACTCTGAATTACAAGTAGTCCATTGAATTCCTCCTGCCTTTGGTCAGACCTGGTTCTTGAGTGTGGGATCATGAGGTATGGTTTGGGATTGCAAGCGAAAATACAAAAAATAAAAATACCATCTCATTTCTTTTTCCTTTGGTGGTACTGGAGAATGAACCCAGGGTGCTCTAACACTGAGCTACATCTCCAGCCCTTATCACTTTTATTTGGAAACAGAGTCTTGCTGAGTTGCCCAGGCTGGCCTTGACTTTGAAAGCCTCCTGCTTCAGCCTCCTGAGTATCTGAGATCACAAGTTAACACCATCTCATCTAGTCCAACTTAAAATCATTTGATAACTTACCTCATGTGTTCTCATGGATTCAGAAGAGGTAAAATTTAAAACATTTTTATATATTAATCAGTGATATAACTGAAAACGAAAGATATTCCCAATTTAGAGAGACTCCTCAGAGACTCCATTTTGAAGTATTGAATAAAATGACTCTATATCTCCTTCATATGTATGAATCATATTTCTTTCTCTTTTTTTTGCCAATCCCAATTGCTGCTATAAACTGGGCAGTTTCCATGCCCCTATCCCAAGAAATCTAAAAAAATGATACCAATTGAAATTTTGAGAGAACGAATGTCAATAGAAGTTTTTGTGATAAGTTGATGGTAATAATGAGCAATAAAATTTCTAAGTAGCTAAAATGTTATAAAAACATTGGTGAAATTAAAAGTAGTAGTGAGACATATTCATAAACCAATTTAGAATTTAGAATAATTTTATTTTTAGTTTATTTTTAACATAAAAACAAAGTTATGTTTTTATAATATTAATGGGGTACTATGGGATGTTTTGATACATGTGTACCTTGTATAATGTTTAAATCAGGTTAAAAACATATACACAGATACAGATGTATATCCTCAAACATTAATCATTTCTTTGTGAGGAGAATTTCAAAATCCTCTCTTCTACCTTTTTGAAATGTACAGTACATTACTGCTTTCTTCAGTCATTCTAGTATATAGTAGCAGACTAGAAATTCTTGCTCTGTTTAATTGTAGCTTAGTGTTCATAGGTCAACCTTTCCCTTCCCACCCTCCCCTGTTCTTTCCCCAGCCTCTGATAAACACTGTTCTGCTTTCAACCTGTACAGGATTAACTTTGTGTGTGTGTGTGTGTGTGTGTGTGTGTGTGTGTGTGTGTGTGTGTGTGATACTGGGAATTGAACACAAGATAATTCTGCCTCTTGGTTACATCCCCAGCCCTATTTTATTTTTTACTTTGAAACAAGGTCTTTCTAGGTTGCTGAGAGCTTTGCTAAGTTGCTGAGGCTAACCATGAACCTGCAATTCTCCTGTCTCAGTCTCCGAAGTATTAGGAATACAGGCATGTGCCACTATGACTAGCTGAAATTATTTTTTTGAATTCTGCATATGGACGAACTCATGCAGTACTTGTGGAAAGACTATTTCAATGTACTCTCATTTCCAACATTCATCTAGTCCAAGCCCGAAACATCCAGAATGAAAACAATCTGTGTCCCCCTGTCCTTACATAAACACAAATAATCTTGTTAAAAGAGGCACACATCCTACTTTGTCCACAAATCTTTCCTGGGGTGAGCCTCAAAAGGACTTTTCCATTCTCTGAATTCCAACATCAATTCCCACTTGTAGATATACATATGACAATTATATACTGCCCTGTGACTCTTTTATTTGCTATCTTAGCATGGTATTTAAATAAATTTACTTAAAAACATATGTGTTTTCACATCTTGTGTCGACAATGAATGTAAACTCTTTGAGGGAGAAAGTTTTATAATTTTTTTGTTCACAGCACACACAATAGTGCTTTGAAATTTGTGTGCTCCTTAAATACACGTGGATTCAAGTGAAGAGCTTAGAATGATAAGAACAAATAATTATATTGCGGGGTTTGTCAACCACACTGTGTTTAATCTGACTGCTTATTCCCATGCTGAGCTCTCAAAGACACAGATTTAATGTGGTAATTCCAATCGATTTAATGTAAAATGAAAGCGCTGGGAACGGAAAACTGTTGGCACTTTATAATAGCATGTAATAAGTATATAGACTCTGAAGCAGTATTTTTAACCTTGGCATTTGTTTCAAAACGTGTTTTATTTCACACTACTTTTGCTAACGACTGGTGGAATATTGGATTATTGAACTGAGGAGTTCATAATGCTCTCGTCATTTGTCAGTATAGTGTTTGGAAAACATGGTATTAGTAGGAGAAGTTGTGATTTATGTTGCCAGTTTTTAATCTTCTCTGCCACAGTCTTCTGGAGGCTGCGCGATGTGAGCAATAGCTGAAAATTAAGGTAATGCTCGGCATTCTCTTCAGACAAAGGAGATAAATGATAAGACATGAGTGCCGTCTTGCCATTTTTGCCATCTGTTTGTATGACAATCTTCCTCATTGTTCTAAATAAAAATTAGGGTAATTACAACACTAGTATTAGGCAGAACCTTATGAAATTGCCAACATTCGATATTTTTTGACTCAGAAAAATGGCAATATCATATGATTCAATATACCTAGTATTTAGCTATGCAAATTTGTTTTTTTGTGTGTGATATTTGAAAAAAAAGAAGAATCTCAAGAACAGTTTTTCTATCTGTGAATTCACATTTAGCTTTAAGTAAAATGTACATCTTCAGGCCATGGTCTGACTGTTAAATGGTTATTTAATTTTGTTTGCTCTTTCCTTACATGGATGGAGTGGCTCATGCCAGGGTGTTCCTACCATCAGTCTGATATAAACCTAGTGTACCTGCTCTTTAGCATCTGTTGTCACCACCACTGCCACAGACAGCTCAGAACCCCCTCCCCTAGTCTTGAACCAATGATATGAGAAGTACTTCTTCTATTGTTTAATCAGCATAGTCTAAACAGAAACATTTATGATTTGAACACATGAAGGCGAAAATGCTGTCTTAAACCTATGAATTGTGATTCTAGGAAATTATTGTAAATATGTTTGGGACTAAAGAAAAGAAATGAAATGGTAATGCTGAAGGCTAATTTTAGGACAAATTATGATGAGGATCAGGTGGCATTGATTCAATGACAGAAAACTGGTAGGAATCGTTAGCTAAAAATACAAGAAATGTCATAAGGGAAAATGTGACAGATCTTAGTGATAGATTGGGCAATTTGATGGAACAATGAAAACTTCTGCTTCAGACAGGGTGCAAATGAAGATTTACAGCATTGTGCAGTATCATGTTCTCTGTGTACAAGCTCTGTGCACTTAGGCTTTTAACATCTGGTGTGGTCTAGGTAACCCATATCTTTGTCGTTACACTATTTTACCTGGAAGACTAAATTTACATGAGTAGAATTCTTTGGGTTATGTTAAGAGATTTAAGTTAGACACAGTAAATATAAAGTGACTAAGTTAAAGCAGACAATCTTGTGCCTCCAATTTGTCTGTGTGAGGATATTAAAGTCTCTATTAAAGACTAAGAAACAATTGTAGACTTTGCATATTACATTTGTAAATGTCACCCATGTCTGACAGTTGTAAATGAAAATGATTTACCATAGGTTTTACAAGGTGGCAATATTTAATCAATTTCACAATACAAGCAAACACTTTCCAATTATTTTTGATGAGATGCAAGGAATCATAACATATCACTTAAAATATGAACCCACTTAATATGAGGGCAAATACTTACATCAGATGTACACTCAGCTATTGTCTATCATAATTTGCTGTCTAAGGAGACTTTTTTTTTAGATTTACTTTGATACATATGGACTACTCATTGATTTAAGGAAAAATGAAAATCCGTAAATGTAATGCATGGAGTTATGAAACATTTTAAAATATTTTTTCTCCAGACAAGTGTACTGCCTTTAAGCTGGGCATGGTGGTGCATTTTTTGCAATCCCAGTACTTGGGAGGCTTAGACAGGAGGATGGCAGCTTTGAGACTAGCTTCAGCAATTTAGGAAGACCCTAAGTATCTTAGAAAGACCCTATTTCAAAATCAAAATTAAAAAAAAAAAAAGGCTGGTGGTATAGTTCAGAGGTGGAATGCCCCTGGGATCAATCCTCAGTACCAGGAAACAACAACAAAAAAGTACTTCTTTTACCTTTTCAAATTAGATCCATAATCTTAAAACAAGACAAGGTGTTTATTATCTAACATTGCGATAACACAGGTAAGCATAAGTATTTGAATTGGAAGTGTGCTCTGGAACCAGCCTGTGTGTCTTCAAACCTGGTCTCTTCAATTGCTTGTTTACGCTCCTGTGAGCACACTATTTATTTTCCCCAAGAATCAGTTTTCTCTTCCACAAAATGTAAATAAAATTGCCTACCTCATAGGGTTTTCATGAGGATTAAATGAGTTTAATACATGAAAGCTCTTAGGACATTGCCTGTGTCCACAGCACTAGAAAACATCACTAAATGTTAACTTTTTAAAATACTATTCACTATTCTTAGAAAAATACAATTTTAAATCTTATGATTTATGTGTAAAAGTAAAACAATTTTAAAACACTATTTTGTTGTCTTCAAATACAGAAAGAAGAACAGGAATAATGTGTTTTTTTTTTTTTTAATTAGAACAGTGGTAAAAGTGATAGCACATACTGCATACAAATTCTTTGAGGCTGTTGTAGATTGAATTGGCCCTCAGATTTATAAGTGGAAACCCTAACTCCAGTGTGACCATATTTGGAAATAAAGTCCTTGAGCAGTCATAAGGATTAGTAGAGGCCCTGAAATCGAAATACTTAGGCTGCCATTAGTGTCTTAAAAGGAGAGCAAAAGAGACCAGAGTACTCATGTTTATGTTCTCTCTCTCTCTCTCCCTCTCTCTCTCTCTCTCTCTCTCTCTCTCTCTCTCTCTCTCTCTCTCTCCTCTCTTTCTCTCTCTTTGTTGTTGTAAGGACACAGCAAAAAGGTGTCATCTGCAAGCCAGGAGAAATGCCTTTCTTAAGAACTGAATTGGCTGGCACCTTGATGTTGGCCTTCCCAGAAGTGTGGGAAATAAATGTTTTTTAACCCCCAGGTTCTATGTATTTTGTTATTGTAGCCTCAAGCAAACTACTACAAGGGGAAATCAGAAGATTAACTTATGGACTTCACACTTTAAATGTTCTCATTAGTCACAGAGAAGTTTCTTCAATATAATGTCTTAACTGTTCATCAACAAAGAGATCTTTTATCTTGTAAATTATGTCATTGTGCAATATAAATTTAATTTAATAGCACACTTAAAATTTAGAGTGTGAAACCATCAAACTAAGACATTAAATGATAGGCACTTCTGCATACCAATATCACACTTATGTTTAAGGAGCTAACTGCAGGCCTTTATAAAAGAGATTTAGAAAAAAAATTCACTGCTTTTTCAGCTAGATTTTCCTATTAAGTAGAAGCACTACATTTTTTATCATCTGCAAAATTGTTGGTACTACTTATAACTGAGATTCCAGATAAGAACTCTTTATTTCCTAAAAAAGTAGTTAAGTTTAAGCCACTAGAGTTAGGATTTGGAATTTTCTCTGATAGACATAATTTGCTTTTATTAAGCACTATTTTATTTATTTTTTTAAGTTTACATATAATTTATTTATTTATTTATTTATTTTTTATTGGTGCATTGTAATCATACATCTTTGTTAGGTACAAGCTGGTAAAGGCATACATGCACATATTACTCATTTAACACTTCCCCAATTCCTGCCCCACTCCCTCCACCTCCCTCCTTCTCAAGTTCAGTTTAGTGATTGACTTTGATATATTTGTGAAAGTACATCATGTGCATTAGGGTGTTTCCCTCCCTTCCTCCCCATCATCTTAAGTTAAGTCACCTTTCTTGCTCATCCAAGGTTTCTCCTTCTTTATCTAGAGTCCCTCTTATGTCCTACTTTCTCCCTAGTTTCCACATATTAGGGAGAGTATATGATTTCACTGCAGAGAACTGGAATAGAAGGAACATACCTTGATATCATAAAGGCAATATACAATAGGCTCATAGCCAACATCATATTAAATGGGGAAAAACTGCAAGAGTTCCCACTAAAAATAGGAAAAAGACAAGGATATCCATTATCACCACTTCTGTTCAATATAGTACTTGAGACTCTAGCCAGAGCAGTAAGGCAAGAGAAGGAAATCAAAGATGTAAAAATAAGAAAAGAAGAACTAAAACTATCCCTTTTTGCAGATGACATGATACTATACTTAGAAGACCCAACATAGTCAGCCAAAAAACTTAAAAAACTGATCAACAAATTCAGCAAAGTGTCTGGATACAAAATCAGCCTTAAAAAATCAGAAGGTTTCCTGTATGCCAACCATAAATCCACTGAAAAAGAAATCTAGAAAAAAAATTCTACTCACACAATAGCACCCCCCCCCAAAATAAAATACTTAGGAATAAACTTAACCAAGGGGGTAAAAGACCTCTATAAGGAAAACTATAAAAAGTTGAAAAAAGAAATTGATGAAGACCTTAGAAGATGGAAAGATCTTCCGTGCTCTTGGATAGACAGAATAAATATCATCAAAATGGCCATTCTCCCAAAAATGATCTATAGATTCAATGTGATACCCATGAAATTACCAAGGTCACTCCTCACAGACATAGAAAAATTAGTCCTTAAATTCATTTGGAACAACAAAAAGTCCAGAATAGCCAAAGTAATTATTAGCAACAAGAACCATGTAGAAGGCATCACAATACCTGGCTTCAAACTCTACTACAAAGCCACAGTAAAAAAACAGCATGGTATTGGCACAAAAACAGACACATAGACCAATGTAGAAGAATAGAAGACTAAGAAACAATCCATACACTTACAGCCAATTGATTTTAGATGCAGGAGCAAAAAATATACACTGGAAATAAAATAACCTCTTCAACAAATGGTGTTGGCAAAACTGGTTAACCATATGCAGGAAAATGGAAATAAACCCCACTTTCTCACCCTGTACAAGAGCCAACTCAAAATGCAGCAAAGACCTGAAAGTGAGGCCAGAGAACTTTTAGCTACCTGAAGAGGGCATAGGACCAACACTTCAACATATAGGCACAGGTAAAATCTTTCACAGCAAGACCCCAAAGGCACAAGCAACTCAAAGGAAGATCAATACATGGGGTTGCATTAAATTGAAGAGCTTCAGCCAGGCGTGGTGATGCAGGCTTGTAATCCCAGCATTTGGGAGAGCTGAGACTGGAGAATCTGGGTTTACAGCCAGACTCAGCTACCTAGTGAGGCACTCGGCAACTTAGTGAGACCCTGTTTCAAAATAAAGAATAAAAAATAGGGTTGGGGGTATAGCTCGGAGGTAGAAAGCCCCTGAGTTCAATCCCCAGTACTGCAAAAAAAAAAAAAAAAAAAAAAAAAAAAAATTGAAGAGCTTCTGTGCAGCAAAGGAAGCTATCAAGATCCTCAACAGAGAGCCCACAAAATGGAGGAAAATTTTTGCCAATTACTCCTCTGATAGAGGACTAATATCTAGAATATACAGAGAACTCAAGAAATTCACAGTTAAGAAGCAAATAACCCAATCAAAAAATGGGCAAATGATCTAAATAGACACTTCACAAAAGAGGAAATACAAACGGCCAATAAATGTATGAGGAAATATTCAACATCATTAGCAATCAGAGAGATGCAAATCAAAACTACCTTGAGATTTCACCTAACCCCAATTAGAATGGCAATCATCAAAAACACAACAACAAATGCTGGCAAGGGTGTGGAGGAATGGGAACCCTAATACATTGTTGGTGGGATTGCAGATTAGTGCAACCACTTAGGAAAACAGTATGGAGGATGCTCAGATGAATGGGAATGAACCTACCATATGATCCAGCAACACCACTTCTGAGTATCTACCCAAAAGAATGGAAACCAAACTATCAGACATATGCATGTGTATCTATGTTTATAGCCACATGATTCACAATTACCAAACTATGGAACCAGTCAAGATGTCCATCAACAGATGAATGGTTTATAAAACTATAGGATATGTACACAATGGAATTTTACTCAGCCATAAAGAAGAACAAAATTATGTCATTTTCAGGGAAATGGATGTATCTGGAAAACATTATGCTAAGTGAGATTAGTCAGTCACAAAAGGTAAACAATTGTAAACACTATTTATTTCCTTTCTTACCTTTGGAAGTTTTATCTGCTCCTCACTATTGTAATACATAAAATTGCTTTTAAGATTTTTTCAATTTTAAAATTTCTACATAAATACAGAATTATAAAGAACAAATTCTGAATATTTCAACTATGAAGAATAGAATTTTATAGCCAGGCTCCATGGTACATGCCTGTAATCCCAGTATTTGGAAGACTGAGATAAGAAGATCACAGGTTCAAGGCCAGGGTGCAGTAACTTAGTAAGACTCTGTTTCAAAATAATAATAATAATAATAATCACCATCATCATCATCATCATCATCATCACAATAATCACCACCACCACTACCACCACCACAGCAACAAGAATAAACAAGGCCAGGGCTTTATTTCATAGGTAAAAAGCCCTGGGTTCAAGTCCTAGTAACACATGCATGCACACACACACCCACAAACAACAGAATTTTAAGATGCCATTTTGAGAAACAAAATGAGAGCATTTAAAAGTGAGATCAGCCAGTTTCAGAAGGCCAATCATTGTGGAAGCTAGAGAGGAAATAGGAAACATAAGGAATTATAGATAATATAGAGAGAGACCTATAGAGTAGTAGAAGGGAGTTAGGAAGAGAAAAATAGAAGATCGAAGAAGGAAAATGTTCAAATAATACTATAGAATATGAGAAAATATTATTAGAAATTTCACTAACATATTCAGGGAGGGCAGAGTGAGGGAGCAGGGGGGGATGTGGAAGGAAATGCACCAAGAACTGTGTACATGGATATTTTCATCACATTGAATCTCACTAAAATATATAATTGCATTGTGCTAATAAAATAATTCAAATAAAAAACCTACAAAAATAAAATAAGTTAAGCAGCTCTTTGACACAGATTTTATATTTTATTATTGTTTTGCTGGTTGTGGC
>PVLC010010782.1:9290-28094 GCA_004027655.1 Graphiurus murinus
GAAGACCCCCCTCCTCCGACCCCTCCTCCAGGTTGCAGCGCCCCCAGGCTCTATTTCTTCCTCCTCGGTTCAGGAGCCCCCCTTCCATCCCCCTGTGTGCAGCACCCCCCCCCCTCAGGCTTTGTTCCTTCCTTCTGATTACAGGATCCCCCCTCAAAGGCGCTGTCCCTTCCTCCTGGTACCAAAAACCAACCAAACAAAAACAACTGACCAAAGATTCACTTCTAAGAAAAATTCAGTGCTCCAGAGACTAGGCGAGTCTGAGGACTCAGGAAAATGGGAAGCAGCCAGACCTAGCCCTTGCTAGGATTTGGGACTCCTCTTTTATTTTTTGGTACTGAGAATTGAACCCAGGGGTACTGGGGATTGGGCCCAGGGAATTCTACCTCCAAGCTACACCCTCAGCACTATTTTATTTTAATTTTGAAACAGAGTCTCTCTAGGTTGACAAGAGTTTCACTACTTGCTGAGGCAGTCCTTGAACCTGCAGTCCTCCTGGCTCAGTCTCCCAAGTGCTGGTTACTAGCATGCAGCACCACACCCATATGGGGCTTTTTAAAATTGGGTTGAATTCTGGATGCTTGAGCCCTGAGCACTGCATGGCCTTAAAGTTATCAGCAACGCATATGAAGTACTGAAAAACATTATTCACTATGTTCCAGTAACATATTAATAAAAGACAACCTTTCGTCAAAAAACAGGTAAGTTTTCAGTGCCGGGTGTGGTGGCGCACGCTTGTAATCCCAGCATTCGGGAGGCTGAGACCGGAGGATCCGGGTTCGCGGCCAGCCTCAGCTACCTAGTGAGGCCCTCTGCAACTTAGTGAGACTCGGTTTCAAAATAAAGAATAAAAAATAGGGCTGGGGATATAGCTCGGAGGTAGAATGCCACTGAGTTCAATTCCCGGTACCGCAAAAAAAAAAAAAAAAAAAAAAACAGGTAAGTTTTCAAAACCTTTGCCAACACTTGTGACAAATGCACTATTTTTGCTAATAAAATGGCAGGGGCCGTCTCAGCAGTCCAGGGACAGAAGCTGTCAGAAGCCTTTGGGAAGGAGAAGAGGAGGCGGGCAGGTCCAGCTGCAGGAGCGGCTTGTCCAGGGTGCTGAGGGAGTCCTCACAAGAGGATGAGGGAGGACAGCCCTGGGCTGGCCCTCGGCTTCTGGACACGGTGCAGAGTGGGGTTGGCTCTGTGCCCGCTTCACCAGCGGGAGCCCATTGGTTCACCAATGCTGTAACTGGCTACAGGTGAATGGTTGGGAGTCACAGGTGTTACTTTATGGCAGGCAGTGTTCCACACACCGGTCCTGGTCCCTCCCTGGTGGAGAGTTAGGTGCTGGTGTGGAATGGGAAGCCCTTCACTGCCCTGGCCTTGTGACCATAGTACTCTCGGCCCTGATGCGGGGCCTGAACAACCTCAGCCTGCCTGCCTGGCGGTCAGAGAACCCATGTCCACACAGAGACTGTCCTGTGACTTGTGTCATTGCATCCTGCAGGACGCCACACGCGTTTCCTGGACTGTGGTTAACAAGTCCCCACGAGTGAGGTGGTTAGACATCAGCCTGCTCCTACAGCCCCGGAGGCCAGAATGCAGGATTGCAGTGTGAGCCAGCCCTGTACCCTCTGAGGCCCTGGGGGCTCCGGGCTGTGCCTCTGCCTCTGCCCTGACTCCTACAGCTATCACTGGATTTAGGGCCTTCCATGATAACCCAGGATAAGTTGCATCTCAAGATCCTTAAGTTGCTTAGATCTGCAAAGAACCTGTTTACAAATAAGTCACGTTCTGAGGCTTGGAGTGGACATGAACTTGTGGGGCACAGATGCACTGCGTGTCAGCTACAAGGGGCGCTCACCAGCACCCGGCTGCGTGCATCTCGCCTGCACAGGTCAGTGTCTGCAGCCTGCACCACAGGCCTCTGGGAATCTGACCTGACCCTCCAGAAACTGGCCCAGTGCTCCCCGGTTCCTGCCACCAAGAGGGAGGCAGGAGGCCGGGCGGTGGGCTGAGCTCAGTCAAGGCAGGGCTGGGCGGTGTGGTCGGAGGCACTGCAAGTGGAGTGGAGGAGATGCTGGCAGACGCCAGGGCCATCCCTGCAAGGGAGCCAGGGGTGGAGGGTCCCAGGCCGAGGACAGGGACTCAGGAGGGGCCGAGGTGGGGACAGCCACAGATACAGGAAGGCCGCAGAGGAGTCTGTGGACAGGCGTTGGGGAGAAGTTGGGCGGTGGGAGGGGTTACCACCCAGGACCGCTCCCACCTCCCCCACCTTGGGGGGCCAGGGCCTGCTCTCTGGCTCCTCTTGAGCCTGCAGATGGTCCTTGCAAGGCTGGTGGGGATGGTCACATATCTGTTTCCCTCCAGCAGGGCCAGCTTCCCAACGCAGTGCCTGGTGGCCAGGCCGTCTCCTAGCCACTCACCTTGCCTGATACTATTGTGGCTCCCTGGCCTGGCAGGGAGGGTGGGCAGGGTCCAAAGAATACAGGGTCTCCCTCCCCTAGGTGTATCTTGGAGTTCCAGCACCACCCTGAGGCTGAGCCAGCCCAGGCCTGCGCTCCAGAGTGTCACCAAGTTGACAGACTCTCAGGCTACTGTGAGTTGCGTGGGGTTTCTGATAGAGACAATGACAGCCTCCGAAAGCCCAACAGCAAAACCAGCTTTCACCTGGACCCAGTCTAGAAAGAGGCTCCAAACCTCCAGTGGGGGAGGGGGACAGAGCCAGAGAGACACAGATGGAGAGACAGAGACAAAGGGACACACATAGATATAGAGACAGAGATAAAGATACAGATAAGCCAGGCGTGGTGGTGCACGCTTATAATCCCAGTACTAGGGAGGCTGAGACCAGAGGATCCCGGTTCACAGACAGCCTCAGCTACTTAGTGAGGCCCTCTGCAACTTAGTGAGACCCTGTTTCAAACTAAAGAATAGAAAATAGGACTGGACTGGGGGTATAACTTGGAGATAGAATGCCCCTGGGTTCAACCCTCAGTACTGCAAAAAAAAAAAATAGGGTTAGTGAAGCAGAGACACAGACTGATAGAGAGACAGAGACATGAGGCAAGGGAGATGGTCAGGAAGCTGAGATCGACCAGTGACAAGGCCCCCTGCCCTTTGGGGTGCCCCCTGCCCTTTGGGGGTGCCCCCTGCCAGTGAGAGAGGGAGTGACTCATTGAGCAGCAGGACGGCTGGCTGCTGGCCGCTCTCGCCTGCCCAACAGCACAGGAATGGAGGGAGTTCTGGTCACTGCTGCCAGCCATGAGCATCTCACAGCAGGCTCGGGCAGGCCCTTGGGGACTGGCAGGCGGCACACGGCAAACCCAGAGAGGGAGGCAGGAGGGCAGCAGCCTGAGCCCCAGGGCCCCTGGGTGAAGCTCTCCCTCCTGTATGGACGGGAGGCCTCTCTGCTGACCAGTTCCAATGCCCCCAGGAGCCAGCAGGGTGGCAGGGAGTCGGTTTGGTGGCAGGGGGTCTGGATTGGGGTTACAAGAGATCCCCAGATCCCTGATCCCAGTGCAGGGCCTCTGAGGCGGGCACTGGTGTAGAACCAAGAGACTTCCACCCAGGCCTAGGGGACCCTGCCCCCCTCTGAACCCTGTAGCCCCACCTCTTCGCGTGGCCTCCTGAGTTTGGGGTTCCGTTCCCATGGCCTGAGGCCACAGGAGTAGTCTGGAGTCCTGCCTGGTGTGAGGACTTTGGGATACTCCTGCATCCTGCCACCCCCATGGCTCTGAGCTCAGGGACCCAGGAAGCCACAAACGCATGTGTGGCCCTGATAGAGGCCAAGGCACTCCAGTCCAGCACTACCGTGTACTGCAGGGAGCCCGGCCGTCATCTTGTATCTTACTTAGGAGTTCTAAATAATTCCACAAGTTTAGCATTGAAATGTTCCAAGTTTTGAAAACCTGCAGTATGGTTTCCTTCTGGTTAAAGTGCATCCTGTGCTGACCCCACAAGCTGGATGGTCCTCAGCAGTCCCTGCACCGCAGAAACCTGCTCCTCTCTGGTCTGTGGAGGCCACATGCCTCAGACCTCAACCGCCTGCCTGCCGTCCTGTGGCCGAAGAAGGTTTTGAGAGCTTCCTTCCCCCCAGGAGTGCTTGCTGTAGGATTTGGTCAGGTGGTCCCTGAGCTTCCAGTCACACTGGAAAACCATGGGAGACCGGCCCTACTGGAAAGCAAGATCCCAATGGAGCTAAAACAAACCCATGTGGCCAGGAAGCCAACTCCCAGAGGAGGAGAAAGAGCACGTCCTCAGAGCCGCTTTCACCTTCTGTGGAGACGTAGACCTGGCGCAGCTCCGTGCACACACTTGACATGTGGGGCTTGGCTTTGCAGCTCCAGAGCCTGTGGTGTGTGCTCAGGCCAGCCACATCCTGAGGAACGTCATACATCTTCCCTGTGTCCAGAGAAGGGGTGCAGGTTCTGCTAATATCCCATAAATTAAGCCTGTTGGGCGGTACTAGAGATTGAACCCTGGGGCATTCTACCTCTGAGCTACACCCTCAGTCCTATTTTTTATTCTTTCTTTATTTATTTTTTCGGTACTGGGGATTGAACTCAGGGGCATTCTACTTCCAAGCTATACCTCTAGCCCTATTTTTTATTCTTTATTTTGAAACCAGGTCTCACTAAGTTGTGGAGAGCCTCACTAAATAGCCGAGGCTGGCCACGAACCTGGATCCTCCGGTCTCAGCCTCCCAAGTACTGGGATGACAAGCATGCACCACAACGTCTGGCCTGTTTATTATTTTTAAAATATGATTGACCTAACAGTAATTGAGAGCTGTGCTGATTTCTTGATTACTCCCTGTGGGTTCCAACCACATTCACGTTACACGTTTCCCTTCAATAAGTATGTCCTTGTCAATCCCACTGTAGGTGTAGGTTTGTGGGTGGTAAACTCAGGTTTTATTTGATCTAAAATTGTGACTATTGTGCCCTTTCCTAACGATGGTGTTGGTGTCACAGGATTTCAGGTGGAAGCGGTGGCTGTCTCCTGTTACAGCTGCTCTGTTGCAGATGTTTTCTGACTGTGTTTAAGGTCTGGGATTTAGCCTTTGCCTTCCCCTACAAGGCACTTAGTATGGATTTGTCCCTTATATTTATGCAGCTTGTTGTAAACTACACATCCTGTCCCTGTGGCTTTGGGCCTTTTGTTAATTTTGAAGACAGTCTCAGTAATGTAGTGAGACTCTCAGCAACCTAGTGAGACCCTGTTTCAAAATAAAAAATAAAATAAAAAATAGCAAAGAGGAAGAATGCCCCCTGGGTTCAATACTCAGTACCACACACAAAAATAAATGAAATGATCTTCAAGCTACAAACCCAGGTCACCAGTGGTCTGTGGGACAACTTCATGCTGCAAAATATATATTCAACTGGAGGCCCAGAGGAAGAAGACAATAGGTGGGGTGGAGCTGGAAAAACAAATATGTCTCATGCTTCTTTAAGCAGTTCATGTATACTACTTAATACTCTTGTGTTCACAATTCCAAATCTCAACTTCCTGGGGATCTAAGTTCATGTCTCATTTCTTTTGTTTTCTTGATGCTCTTTGTTGGTGAGCACAGTTTAGTTGTGCTCACATCTCAAACTCTTAAAACTCTAGCTTCTTGACTTAGGTCACTTTATTTCAGTGTACTTCCAAGCTGGGCGTGGTGGCACACACTTGTAATCCCAGTACTAGGGAGGCTGAAGGTTCATGGCCAACCTCAGATACTCAGTGTATTTCTGTGGGGGCCCACGGCTCCACTGGCTTGAGACCATGCTGGACTCCTGAGAGTAGAGACCAGTCTTGGAGGCTGGCTGCCTCCTGGCCTGCAGTTTTTGGCTCCAGAAATCCCCACTGCGCTGACCACACATACCAAAGCTCTTCGTTTTCCTCCAGCCTCTCGAAAGTCTCACCATATGAACCCAACAAGGTGCAATAAAAATGCATTTTTTTTTTTTTTTCAAGAACTGCTGGGGTTTTTTTTGTTTGTTTTTTTTTTTTTTCAGTACTGGGGATGGAACTCAGGGGCATTCTACCTCTGAGCTATACCCCAGCCCTGTTTTTTTTTTTTTGCGGTACTGGGGATTGAACTCAGAGGCATTCTACCTCCAAGCTACACCCCCAGCCCTATTTTTTTTTATTCTTTATTTTGAAACCGAGTCTCACTAAGTTGCGGAGTGCCTCACTAGGTAGCTGAGGCTGGCCGCGAACCCGGATCCTCCGGTCTCAGCCTCCCGAATGCTGGGATTACAAGCGTGCGCCACCACGCCCGGCTCCCAGCCCTGTTTTTAATTCTTTATTTTGAAACAGGGTCTCACTAAGTTGCAGAGAGCCTCTCTAGGTAGCTGAGACTGGCCACGAACCTGGATCCTCCGGTCTCCCAAATGCTGGGATTATAAGCATTCGCACCACGCCCGGCTAAGAACTGCTGGTTCTATAGTAAAAGCTTCATGATTTAGTCTGGGCCCCTCTCCCCCACCATGTCATTTATTAAAACTTGTGTACGTTTCAGACTCGGATGCCCCAACAGGTCTCAAAATCCAGCCAGATTGCCGACACTGTGCCTGCCGTTCCTTCTGGCTTTTCTTCTTAGCCACCAGCTCTGAACTTCTTCTCTGTCTTCAGAAGCATCCTCCTGCATTTGGGTGGGTGAAAGAGGCTGCTTCTCCTAGAAGCCAGCAGCCGGCCTTCCTGAGGGCTGGTGAAGGCAGGGAACGGTCCCTCAGTCAGTGAACTTCTGTAGGCTCTGAGGGTCTCTGGCCACGAAAACAGGCCAGTGCCACAGAGTTAGTTAGCAGCAGGACCTGGGTGACCGGAGGGAGCCCTCACATGGAGGAGGACAGTGGAGCACTGTGGGGGCCACTTGGGAGAGGCCAAGCAACGGGAATTGCAGTGGCCAGGCTCCAGCAGGTGCCGGCCCTTTTGATCTCAGGGTAGGGCCAGGCCTCCTCCATGCCTCGTGGCAGGGGGACTGGCTGCTTGGGCACGGGTCTCCAGGCGTCCACCCATGGAGGACACTTTCCTAGAAGTTGGTGGACTGAGAACTAGCCAGGAGGACTGAAGAACAGGACAGAAGGGTGGGAAGGGTCTCGACGGGAGCCTGGGTCCCGGCGTGGTGACATCTGCGGCCTCTGGACACATGACAGAGATGGGGCAGGCTCCCAGGAAGCAGGACACTTTCTGAGGGTCCCAGGTGCGGCAACAGGAGGCAGCTTCACCAGCATGTCCTGCGTGCAATGCCTGGTCTGGTTCCCACAGCGCCACGTCCTTCTGCCCCGGTGCAACCGCCCTGGTGCACCAGTGCAGGCCAGGAAGGGACAGTGAGCCTGCAGGACCGTGGTGCTGAGGGACACCACCTGTATCAGGCTGCCCGTGGGTCCTGCCGGGCTGACCGGGTGGGCCGGGCAAGTGCTGCCCTCTTGCCGGCCTCGCCACCTCTGCGCCAGCTGGGCCTCACGCCTCTACACCTGGCCTTCTGGCCAGGCATCCCTGGCTCTTACGGGAGAGATTAGAACTTATCAAGCTAACTTCAGGTTTTTTATTGCCATCAGAACTTTTATTTCCTATAAAACGTATGAAGCATTTCCTAAAAGATTCAACTCATGGTTGGCGTTACTCATCAAGAGAGCGAGGCACCACACAAAGTCCGCGTGATTCTGCTTCCTTCCCACAAGCCACAGGTGTGTCGGGGAAACTCTGAGCGCCCGGCACAGTGTCACTCTTCAACCAATAGATGCCGCCTGGGCGGGGGAGGCTGTGGCTCCCTCACCTGTCTTCACTCTGCCCTTGGGAGGTGGGAGGCGTGCGGCCGGCATCGGCTGCTGTGTGGTGTGGGGACCCCAGGCCCTGCGGTGCCTCCTCGGGATGCTGAAGTGTGCTCACCCTGCAGACACAGCTGGGCCCCTCTTCAACCTTGGCATGGCCAGGGATCTCCGTCACCTGGTGCTCGGCTGCGCCACCGGCTGCTGGTTGGACAGCCAGTGACTCTCCCTGAGCGGCTGGGGGGTGGGCAGCCTCCTGTCTGGACAGCAGGCTGGCACACAGGGCCACCTCTGTCACCGCCTGCCCCTGGTTGTCCTGCAGCACGCACACATCCTCTGGCACCAGCTCCTCCTCCGGCTGGGTGAGGACACTCAGCAAGGGGTGTTCCGAAGCCGCGGAGTCCCACTGCCAGACTGCAGGGAGGGCCACACCAACCAGCTCTGCACAGTCTACTCCTCCTCGGGCGGGATCTGAAGGAGCACAAGGGATCCAGAGTGAAGGCCCTGACCCGGGCGGGCACCTCAACTCCTGCAGGACAGAGCAAGGTCAGCCCAGCACCCCGAGGCCCTGAGCACGGTCCTCAGCCCAGGACGGGTTCAGCCCTAGGTGTGCTAACGACCCTTCCCTGCACTTGCCTGGACGTTGCCCGGGTTCACCCAGAGCCCACTTGGGCAAGTCCAGCCAGAGTCCTCCAGGCAGGGCCGCCCTCCCACACACACCCTCACAGAAAGTTTCAGACACCGGGAAGCACCCTCACAGGTTATTTTCTGCTACTCTTATTGTGAAATATAAAGGCATACGTGTGAATAAAACACTCCACATTTTTTTTTAAACTAGCAAGAGTGACACATCATGACCCCAGGGTGAGGAGCGCCTGCCTGGTCCCTCCCACCCCATGCCCGCTGCTGAAAGATAAACAGGTGGGAAGTGTTTTCCTGTGTTCACACCCCACACTTCACACATCTGCAGCACACTACTTCTGGGGTGGACACACAGTGACATTTTGGAGTTACCATGGACATTAAGAGGTACCAAGGGCCTCAGCCCTTGCTTTGTTGTTGGTGATTTTTCTAAGGAAAATAAGTCAGACTCCAGAGGATCAAAACTGGGTGGATTTCCACATGACCCAAACTGCAAACCATCTCACCAGGAGCCGAGTCCTCTTTTGCAGCACTGTCTTCTGTCATGGGCTGACGAGTCGCCTGTGTTTGGTTCTTCACAACCTGCAGAAGGAGAGACAACAGGAAACACATGATACAGTGCATCGTGCCGCCAAAGAGGACAAGGCACGCCAGGTGCCATGTAAAGGTGGCTTTGGGACGCAGGCCATCGCTCCCTCTCCGAGACGCAGGACTGTGGTCTGTAAGGCGATGTTGCCTCTTCTCCTCCATGTGCTTCAGTATGGAGACAAGCTGTGCTCTGCTGTTACGACCTAAGCGGTCTTGTGGTAGCCAAGGAGGCCAGTTGGGGTTTCCAGGGTGACAAAGAAGGGAGAATGGTGCTTGCTGAGGGCAGGCACCCTCTCCATCCCGACTCCTGTTGGTGGTGGTGATTCTGCTCCAGGGCCCTGGGACTTTCACATCCACATGTCACACACAGGTGTCCTGTTCCTGGTCTGGAGCTGCCCTTTCCCCACCAACCTACGGCTTCATTGCCCCGGGTATGCGGGCTAGCTGCAGGAGGAGTGGCCATCTTTCCTGTTCGGACTTGCCTCTGGGTAAGGGACAGTGCTCACTTTAACTTGTAGTGCTGAATGTGGCCAGAACTAGAGACTGGAGCAAAATTTTTCTTTGAAAGTTTTGCAACAAAGTCACCGGGAGACTTGTCTTAAAGCAGCAGATGTATCATGTGCTGTAGTCTTCCTTCTGCAAGCCAACCCTTAAAAATTATAGACAGACGGTCAGTAGGTGCATAAATGAATACGGATAACAACTTGGGGGTAAACTCTGTTGAACTAGCAAAGATGACTTGTGGGAGGAGAGAAAGCACCTGGGATTGGAGCATAGAGGACCCCGTCCCGGGAGAGCTCAGGACAGGACAGTAAGATCCTCACCACCAAGGCAGCAGAGCGTGCTGAGGGTGGTCAGTTGGGGAAATCACAGACTGAGCAGCCAGGCGATTGACTGATGCTGCCAAACGACCTGAATCCACAGGCAGCAAGAGAATGCCTGCCCTGGGGGACTGCGTGTGAGCAGGAATCTTGGAGACAGAAAAGAGCAAGAAAAATACACAGAAAGAAGTGGCAGGACTCCGGAAGCAAAGGTGGTCCACGGTGCTGCCAAGGGAAAAGAGAAATTACTGAGAATAAAGAGAAAATAGAATGTTGAGTTGCAATAAAGAAGACACGGTAGATAAAATCGTGAAGAAAGTGGGGTAGAGATTTGTGGGGAAGCATGTCGGTATGCTGGAGAAGTACATTTGAGTATATGAGTCAGATGCAGAGGTTGTCTGCCTGAGGTCGGAACGGTGCTACAAGGAGCTCTGGGGCTGGTCCATGCCTGGAGAAGCCCTGGAGCCATAAAGAGCAGCTGGATGGATAGCTTGGAACTCTGGGGCCAGGCTGGGCGCGTGGAGTGGCGGGGGCATGTGAAGGAACAAGAGACTGCTGTTCTCCTACATGAGTGGCATGCCTAAGCCAGCCACTCTGCCCTCAGTCCTTCGGTGGCTGTCGGGGAGCAGCCCCATGCCCGAGGCTGCTAGCTGATGCCAGGAGAGGCAGTGAGGATCTTGTGCTCCAGAACACTGTGTTGTTGCATTTTGGTTAATCCACCTTCAAGCTATATCCCCAGCCCTATTTTTTTATTCTTTATTTTGAAACAGGGTCTCACTAAGTTGTGGAGTGCCTCACTAGGTTGTTAGGCTGGCCGCGAACCCGGATCCTCCAGTCTCAGCCTCCCAAATGCTGGGATTACAAGCGTGCGCCACCATGCCTGGCTTCTTATAGTGAGGTCTTTAAGGATGTCTTCATCAGGTCACTGGCTGCTCACAGTGATAACGAAAGAGAAACTTTCAAGTAATATACATTTTGCAAAAATAGTTTGGAAAACCTTGCAAGTGGCTAGTTATTGCCCTCAACAAGTGAAAATCCATAATCCTTGTGGAGTAGGAGAATCTAATTTCCAGAGTTAACACGTTATAATGCTCAGAGTATCTAGTTACTGACAAGAATTACGTAGCACACAAAGAAACAGAAAACACAGTCCATTCACAGGAGAAAAAGACTTTGGCAGACACCATCACTGAGGAAGCTCAGACAAATTACTCAACAAAGAGATTAAATCAGCTATCTTGAATACATATACCCAACAAGCTAAAGGAAGTCCTGGACAAATAACCAAAGGAAATTAGGAAAGTGAGGTATGAACAAATTAGGTATTAACACAAATAGGAATTATAAAAAGGAACAAAAAACTCTTGAGCTAGAAGGTACAATGACTGAAAAGTTCTCTAGGGGAGTTCCGTCAATTCAAGCAGAAGAAAGGGTCAGCTAACTTGAAGACAGCTAAAATTATCCACAGTCTGAGTACTGGAAAGAAAAAAGAATGAAGAAAATGAACAGACCCTGAGGAACTGTGAGACACTGTTAAAGGTACCAATGCCCTTATCACAGGGGACTTAGAAGGAGAAGAGACAGAAAAAAAATACTTAAAGGAATGATGACTGAAAACTTCCTAAATTTAACAAAAGTCATGAATCTTCACATCTAGCAGGGCCAACAAATTCCGGGCAAGATAAAGTCCAAAAGATCAACATCAAGACACGTTATAGTCAGATGGCCAACACCTAGATAATGGGGGAATTTCGAAAGCAGCAAGAGAGAAGTGGCTAATCACAAACAAGGGAAGCTCAGTAAGACTAACAGCTGATTTCTCATCAAAAACCATGAAGGCTTGAAAGCAAGGGGAGGACATATCCAACACCCTCAAAGGAAAACAAAAGCAAAACAACCTGTCAAACAAAATTCTACATCTGACAAGCCCATCCTTCAAAAACAAAGGAGAAATTCAGACATTTTCAGATAAAAGCTGAGGAAGTTCAGTACCAGTAGATGTGCCCTAAAGAAATGTTAAAGGAATCCTTCAGGCTGAAGAGATGCTAAATATAACTTGAAGCCATATGGAGAAATAAAGAACACTTCATTTCTTTTAAAGAAATATAAAACATATGTATATACAAGTATGATGATATTCAAAGTATTATTATACTTTTAGTTTGTAACTCCTCTTTTTCCAATACAATTTTAAAAAGAAATGCATAAAATAATTATAAATATTTATTAGTGGGCACGTGACATATAAAAATATAATTTGTGATAACATAGAGGGGGAGGGATAGAGATGAGAAGTAAAGCATTTGTACACTGTTGAAACTAAGTTAATATTATTCAAACCAGGCAGCTATAAGTTTAAGATGTTAATTGTAATCCCCAAGGTAATCACCAAGAAGATAATTAGAAATTATATAGAAATACAAATGGAATCAAAATGGCACACTATAATTTTGTATGTGTATGGGGTACTGGGGGTTGAAGCTGCAGGTATTCTACCTCTCAGCTACATCCTCAGCCCTATTTTTATTTTTTTTGGAATAGTATCTTGCTAGGTTGCTGAGAGTCTCGCTAAGTTGCTGAGGCTGATCTTGAACCTGTGATCCTCCTGTCTCAGCCTCTCAAGTACTGGAATTCAGACATGTGCTACCACACCTGGCAAATAGATATTTAATATAAATAAAAATAAATTTTAAAATGTAATATAAATGTTAAATGTAAAAAGGGAGTAAGTGGAGAAGTTGAGGGATACAAATATATACAATAATCAGAAAACAAAAGCTAAATGGTAGAAGTGAATCTTTTCATCTATGTAATTATTTTAAATGATATAGATTAAAATCTGCTATTAAATGAGAATGGATAACATTAAAAAGCTTCTGTGCAGCAAAAGAAGCCATCAAGAGTCTGCAGAATGGGAGAAGATCATGCTAGCTACTCCTCTGATAGAAAACTGATATCTAGAATATACAAAGAGTTTAAAAACTTAACACTAAAAAATCTAATAAAAATGGGTAATTGAACTGAATAAACACTTCTCAAAAGAAGAAATACAAATAGTCAATAAATATACGAAAAAAAGTTCAACATCATTCGCAATGGGGGAAATGAAAATTGAAATTACACCATGATTTCATCTAACTCCAGTTAGAATGGCAATCATCTAGAACAAAAACAATAATAAATGCTAACAAAGATGTGGAGCATTAGAAACTCGTATACCTTGTTGGTGGAACTGCATACTAGCACAGCTGCTAAGGAGATCACAGTGTGGGGGCTTCTCAGAAGATTGTGAATGGAACCACCATATATATGACCCAGACATACAACTCCTGGGCACCTTTCCAAAGGAACTGAAGCAGAATATTAGAGCGCTACATGCATATACATGTTCATAGCAGCACAATTCACAATAGCCAGATTATGGAACTAGCCTAGGTGTCCATCAGCAGATGAACGGCTCACAGAACCGTGGCATATACACACAAGGGGATTTTAATCAGCCATAAAGACAAATAAAATCATGGCATTTCCAAGGAAATGGAGACTTGAGAATGTTATGCTAAGTGAGATTAGCCAGTCTCAGAAAGTGAATAGTTGTATGTTTTCTCTCATATGTGGAAGCTAGAGAGAAACTGGAAATAAAAGAGACTTCAGATAAATGAGGAGAGACTCCAATGTCACAAGGGAGGGCGTTTAGGGGAGGGAGGAGGGGGATAGAGACCTGATAAAGGTCACATTTAAATAATGCTATGCACATATATGAAATTATCAACACCAATCTCAATGGCATGTAAGAGGAAGGGCCGGGAGGGGGGACACAGAGGGAGCACACCAAGCGTTGTGTGCAGGTATATTCCTGATGCTCTATACCTCAGCGTGATGTATAATTACAATGCACCAATAGAAGTATTTTTTTTAATATGACTGGCAACCTAGGTGCAGTGGTGAATGCCTGTAATCCCAGTATTCGGGAGGCTGAGACAGGAGAATGACAGGCAGGTTCAGACTAGCATGCAATAACTTAGCAAGATCCTATTTCAAAATAAAAAAATAGAATTAAGGGCTGTGGGTGTCGCTCAGAAGTAGAATACCTCTGAGTTCAATCCCTGCTACTACTACCACTACAACTACCACTAATACACACACACACACACACACACACACAACACACACACACACAAAACCCACATGTACAACTGGCAGATTTGTTATAGAAAACATGATCTAGTATATATTCTCTATAAGAAATTCTCTTTGGATATGAAGATAAATAGTTTGAAATAATGGAAAAAGATATCATATACCAGTAGCAACCAAAAGAGGGCTAAAGTGGCTATATTATCATCAAACAAAAGACTTTAAATTAAAAAGATTATAAGATACAAAAAGGCATTATATATTGATAAAAGTTCAATTCAGCAAGAAGACAAAAAAAAAGTATTTTACCTTTCTAAAGACAGAGCCCCAAAATTTATGTAGCAAAAAATGGGCAGAATTAAAGAGAGAAACTGACAGTTCTACAATAACAGTAGAAAATTTCAATATACTGCCCTCAGTAATAAATAGAATCAGACATAAATAAAGAGAATAGAGAACTTTAACAACACTATAAACTAAGTAGACCTAAAAGACATATACAGAACACCCCACCCAACAACAGAATACACGTTCTCGTTCTCAAGGGCACATGAAACATTCTCTAGGATAGACCATATGCAAGTACACAACACTACGAAAAAAGTCCTAATAATTTTTTTAAATTGATATCATACAAAGTATTGGTTTCAATCACAGTGAAATGAAACTAGAAATCATTAATAAAGGGAAAACTGGATAATTCATATATATATGGAAATTAACATATTCTTAAATAACCCATCGGTCAAGGAAGAAGTCATGAAGAAAATTACAAAATACCCTGAATGAAAATGAAAACACAGCATACCAGGACTCCTGGGACCCTGCCCTGCGAATGCACATGGAAAGGGAATTTTATAGCTATGAGCAGCTACTTTAGAAAGATCTAAAACCAATAACCCAATTGTATACTTTGTTTTTTTGTTTGTTTGTGTGTGTGTGTGTGTGTGTGTGTGTGTGTGTGTGTGTGTATGTGTATGTGTATGTGTGTGGTACTGGAGATTGAACCCTAGGGTATTCTACCTCCAGGCTATACCCCCAGCCCAATTTTATTTATTGTTTTTGAAACAGTGTCTCACTATGTTGCTGAGGCTATTTTTGAACAGGCGATCCTCCTGTTTTAGCCTCCCAAGTACTGGAATTACAGGTGTGTATCAATGTACCTGGCTTCAACTGTATACTTTAAGGAAATAGAAAATGAAGAGCAAACTAAACTCAAACCTGGAAGGAGGAACAGAATAATAAAGATGAGAGCAGAGATAAGTGAAATAGAAAACAGCAAAACAATAGATGCATTCAACAAAATCAGAAGTTGTTTTCTTAAAAACAAAACAAAACAAAAAAAAAGATCAACAAAATTGACAACCCTATAGCTGGACTAAGAACAAAGAAAAAGACTCAGATCCCTAAAACCAGAAATAAAAGATGGGACATCACTACTGATACTACAGAAATGAGTATACATAAACAATTGTATACCAAGCAAATTGCATAGTATAGATAAAATGGAAAAAAAGATGCCTGGAAACACACAAATTATCAAAACTGACTCAAGAAGAAATTTTTCAAATGCGGAGATGACAAAGCTTCCAGTTAAAAACAGCCAATGGAGCACGTTTGTTTACGGTCCCTCCAGAAGCACCCTGGAAGCACAGCCGAGGAGACAGCAGACAAAGAGGAGGCAGCAGTGAAGGAGGCTGGGCCGAGAGACCCTGGGGCAAGGTGGGGACCGGCAGGGGTGTTCGGGGTAGGGTCAGGTGTGAGGTGGAGCACGGGGTGGCAGCTGAGCGTCCACCTGTGGAACAAGTACGAGAGAGCAGAGACACCAAGGAAAGGAGGGACGAGAGCGGTGTGCACAGAAGACTGCCAGCCTCTACTGCAGAGGAGCCCTTGGAGCTGTGCCTCGCCCTTTCTCGGAGGCAGAGTGACCAGCAGCTCTGGGCTTACCCGTGGTGGTGAGGACCTCTCTGGGCTCATGGTACTGATGGAGCTCAGACACAAGTACATGGAGGGAGGCGGAACTCCTTATGCTTCAATCTGGCCAGAAGGAAACATGCCTTTCAGCAAAGGAGGAGCTGGCTCATGGGGAGTTGTCCACAAGCCACCAAAGGCCACCAGGAATCGAATAGGGATCCTTGTCTGCAGAATCCCAGGAACAAGCGGCTCCTGGGAGACCATCTGAGTGTGCAAGAGTTTAAATCAACTCTCGGCCTCAGGCACAGGACCCACGTGGGAAGGACCTTGTGCTCATTGAGGGGGCGAGGTAGAGAGATGTTTCCACCCATGGGGGTTAGTACCAGCCACATAGGCATGCTCCTACTCTCCCTCGAGCTGTCATTCTCTCTGTTCAATCTATCTGTGTTGGTCCATTTCATATCCCATAACAGATAGAACAGAAAAATACCCCCAACAAATTTTTGTGATGGCCACCACTAGGAGATAACTTGATAAGGTCCTACGCAAGCTTTCCACTGTGATGTGCCTGAGATGAATGCCATCCCCCACAGGCCTTAGTGAGGGTATTTCCTCCTCCACTGGTGTAATGTCAAATGACCTAGACAAGAAAGCCCCAGTCTCTGGAACCTGAGGTTCTGACCTGCTACAGGAAGTACAGCTTAAAGAACAAGCCACGAATGGTTCTGCAAAGTGCCATTCTGACCAAACTATTAGGTTACCCGAGAAACATTTTTCTGGGACCAAAAACAAAAAAGAGTTAAAGATTTGTAAATATGAATTGGTGTGGCATATTTTGTACAACCCTACAACCCTTTCATTGAACAAGGTTAGCTCATTCTTCCTGCTGAAGAAGACGGGCTTGAAAATGAAATAGCATTCCAACAAAGAGGAGTAGGATACGTGACGCCCATCAACATTATACCAGGGTAATAACAAAACATTTTTTGAATGTGTAGAGCTTAAAAAGTAGGCTTCTCAAGAGGTATGAAATATGACTATAATTTTACAAAGAAAAAACTTCATACATAATACACAGAAAAACTATTAAAAGGGAAGACTTAAAAGATGTCGATAAGAATGCCAACAGTGGCTGTTAGTGAGTGGAGAACTATGAGGAACTCATATTTTCATATGAGAAATTCTTGTAACTTCCACATTATCTACAGTCAACTCACACAGATACACACACACACACACACACACACACACACACACACACACACACACGTCTTCAAAATGGAAGTTTACAATCGTATGTCCAGTTGGATAAAAGAGAAAATGTTCTTAATTTTCACCCAATTTTACAACATAGGCCATACTTCAAAGTGCAATTTAAAATGGTTTGGATTTACCAGAATCAAAGGAAATAAATTTAGAAGAAAAATTATTGGGTCGTTTGAAAGCATGATCATTTCACACTAAACTATATTTACTCTTTCACTGTAAAAATAAACAAAGATCTAAAGTAACTTTCAGATTCGAGACACAGATGAATTGTGCTTATCTTCTACAATGTCTCTGCAGATCTAGAAAAGCCTCTTGCCTCTCTGGGCAGCAGAATGAGGGATGTGACTGTCTCCAACACCCCAGGACCCAGCATCCTCTCTGGAACCCTGCAGATACCCACAATGCTTTTCCGTGGAGGGTGGAGCTTCTGGAGTGACTTAGGAAGGGTGTGAGTGGCTCCAAGGGAGGCTGACTTGAGGAACTTACTGTGTCTCCATGCAAAGCTATGATGCTGAGAAGCCCTACTGGTCTCAACCAAATTGAGTTGTGTATTTAATACAACTTTACTCCAAATTGCAGATTCCTTGGAACTGGACAGAATTTAAAAATTATATGGAAAAATTAATGTTTTAAGATTGTCAAAATTATTAGAAATGAAAAAAAACTTTTTAAAGGGAGAGGGTTGAATGTCAGATGTAAAATATAGCTAAATGTGGTCCAATCACTAACAGATAGCATAGGTCACAGATCATTGAGACAGAAACAAATGTGTGGAAATAGATCTGAGCCTGGTATTCATGGAAACTTGTGTTACCAAAAAGGGGACCTTACAGTTTGTTGGGGAAAGGTATATGATTTAATAAATGAGGTAGTGACAAATAGTTATATCTTTTAAGTGATAGATTGGAAGAAATGTATTTGAAACACACAAATAATTATCCTTAATATGCAAAGAGCACTTAAAATTGAAAATGCAAACAATTCAATTTAAAAATGGGCAAAGTGTTTGAAAAGCAAATTCACATAAGCAGCATTGTAAAATGGACAATATTGACAAGATGTTCAGTCTCATTAGTAAAAAGGAAATTGCACATTGAAACAATGTTTAGTTGAATAAAACTAAATATACCGTTGATATCTAGTGCTGAAAAGCGTGAGGGAGGAAGTTGAAGGAAGTGTGCATTGCTCTAATGGTTTGGGAAAGTAACCAGAAAGGACCTATAAAGACGTAAAAGGCACAAGCACTTTGACTTCTAGGAATCCTACAGAAACGACCCCACCAGAACTTGACAATACAGGCACTAACATGGTGTGCTAGACCCAGCAGTAACCTTCATGTCCGTTAGCAAGCAATGGCCGACCAAAGCATGGCATAATCATACCACGGAAGAGTACGAGGGTCCTGAGGAGAGCTACGTCTACAGGAAATGTGAAAGGAAGCTACAGGTGGATGTGCATGTATAATTGAATCTCTTGATGTGAGTGAACATATTTGTTGTATGTTCATAGGGGAAAAAAATATGGTAGCATACATCCTCAGCTACCAAGATGGTACTCTTGAGATAGTATTTAGGAGGGGAAGGGGGAATCTTTATATTGTATATGCTACTACTGTATATAAGATATGATATGGATATATACAATCATTAAGAATCAAGCATTGAGCCAGGCGTGTGGCTTATTCC